>JANTPZ010095263.1:0-11008 GCA_025593235.1 Vachellia pachyceras | reverse complement strand
GCAAGGAAGAACTTGAGAACTTGGAGAATGCGAGAATCGTATTACTTAAGAACTTGAGGATTTGAGAGAACTCGAAGATGGTTTACAAATGAGGAGGGTGAGGTATTTATAGGCAAACTCCCACCTCCTTACTATTCCCACCTCCTTAATGGACGGTTGGGATCGAATCAATCCTACGGTTACAATTCATCATCTAGAATTCTCCTTACAAATATCTAGATATTTACATAGAAGAATCTAGAGGCAAATATTAAAATAATGAGGCTAGAGATGTGTATACTTCTCTATAATGCTCTTGCACTCTCTAGCACTCTCAAGCTTGTTCGGGAGGCTTCTGGAGAATTCTGGGGCATTCCGGAGCTTCGTAACCTCACAAAAAATGATGGACCGTGACATATGGCTCAAGCTGTCCGAACTGTAACACACATATGTGACTGGGTGGCTTTGATTCGTTGGTGAGTTCAAATAATAATGGTCATGTCAGATCACGTGTCCATGGAACTGTCAGTGGTCACCACCTGAGTTCAATGCGTTCATCCGGACTCCTAAAATGGCAATTACATGTAGGGTTACGGCTCACCAAAATCCATTCCTGCGTTTACCGAGACAAAATTCATCTCACATATTTACCTCGGAATCTGTGATCGTTCTCCCAACGGACTATCCAAACAAGCTCATGATCCCTGTAAACCATATAAGGTATGAAGATTTAAACTTACCATGTGTGAATTAATTCTTTATCAATTTGACTAACATTTTTTTGCTAGTAGGTTTGGTGTTCTTTTATGCTTAATGTATTTTTCGCATGGTTTTATGCTTAATGGTCGGAGTTTGTCCTAAATAAATGGAAGTTGGATTGAATTAGCCAATTAGGCTTTGCATGGTTAGACACTGTAAAAAAATTGGTTTCCCTTTAAAACTGGAGAGGGCAGCCAGATCCTTTGAACATGATTGTGAGGATAACTGAAAATAGTTCTTCTTTTCCATATCCATATTTCAAGTCCTGAACTGGAAAGGGCAGCCAAATTTGATTATTGTTTTTAATGTTTTAATTTAATACAGTACAATTTTTTTGTTTTTTATATTAGTAATTAGGATTTTTAAAAAAGATATCATTTTTTCAGGATCAACCCAACAGTTTTGCGGAAGAAGATCTAATTGCAATATTTCTTTAACTGCTTTGATTGATGATAAAAGAAGATTTAAATCATTCTCCCGCAAAGCAATGGTTTTTTCCTTTCTTTTGCCAATGCAATGGTTGTTTTTCTAGTCATATTGAATGAAGTTGTTATATTTTAATGTTTAATATATATATTTGAACAAAATATATACTGATATAAAAGGCAGTATCGTGTGCGTGTGTAAACACAACCTGTGCTAGGGACGAAATTGTGGAATTACGGAGTTATAACCCCAACAAAACAGTGAAAAAACAATATTGTCTCGTCGGGTAGAAGAAGGGGATCCATCTTCCTCCGTCGACGACAAGCATTCCACACTCGGTCGAGCTCGCCGTGGGCTGTCCACAGTTGTCAGTCCTGCGTGGTTATTCCCCGGCAAGTACTGAAAAAGGTTCGAACGCTAGGGCTTTGACTCCTCCCTCTTGTAAGATTGATTTGTTCCCGGCTTCGAATCTAGACTTGAATTTGTTCCCCGTCATCTGTTCCCTGCTTGGTTTTCAAACTTGTGTCATATGCCTTCGTACCGTTTCTTGCCTTGTTTTAAAATTTTCTTTTTGATTTGACTTTGATTCTGGTCGCGTAATCATTTGGATATTGACGCTTCTGAATCCGGGAACATTCACTGATTGAGTTTTAAATTTTTAACTTCGCTTGTGTTTGCTTGAATGGTGTGTAATTGGCTATCATACTTCCCTCTTCATTTTTTATTACTGTCGACTTATTCTCTTTGGCTGTGTTGTTGCGCAATGGCGTTCTGTTTGCTTATCTCTTTTTATTAACTTCAATTTAGAAAATTCTCAAGGTACTTGTGATGCATGATCGGGTACATGACATGACTCGATTTGTTTCTGGCAATTTAGAAGCTTGAGTCTAAATCATTTCCTGCAGCTCATTGGTCTGTGAGTTTATAAGCTATTGACAGCAACTATTGATTGCGCACCTTACTCACTCTAGGCAACACTTTTCATGATCATAAATTTCAAGATGAAATTGGAAGAACATAAGTTGCAACAGTGTTATCCTTGTTATTCTTCAGCGGCTTGTGGGAGCTGCCTGAATCAATTCGCTTGCTTTGTCTTCTTCGTTAAGGTATATGGAACCAAAATTAAAAGGGTGTGATAATAACTATCCATGTTCCAAATACTTCGGTGGGGGCAGATGCCATGAGTGTAATATGGGTCCGCCTATGTTTATATACCTGATTCTGTTGTTCTAGTGATATAGAAAAGGAACAGATAAAATGGTATAATAGCAAAACCACTCATATCAATGTCAATATCCATTCAAGGTGAGATATCTTTGAACGACTAGAGGCCTCTACCAAAATAAGAGATTCTGATATCATCAAGTAGATTATCTTGCTTTCATGTAACCCTTTAATTCTGTAATTTATCATTTCATTCTTAACTGTTTGTATTGGTAAGTAGGTAGCTGTTTTTGTTGTCTCAAATGTTTCAATCCCTTGATTAAGTTTTGTAAGTTTGATTTTCTTTTTGTTAACTTGTTGTCTTGATTTTTTTTTTCTATGGTATTTTAATGTGGGCTCATGTGGGAAATTCTTTAACTAAAGGTTTGTTCTAAGCTCAAAATGTTTGAGATCTGATGGTAAACAGATTTGTTTGTTGTTTTAAGGAGTTATACATTGGTGGCATATTGCTACTTTTGAGATCAATATTCAGCAGCTTTCTATGGTTCTCATTGATGAAATATCTTTGGCATTATATGTATATTGCGGTTCATCATCCATGGCTTATTGCTGATCAAAACAAAATTATGACAAGTCTGCTATTTGATTCTGCGGAACATGCATACATGATCATTGGTAAACGTTGGTTGACAGCCTTGATTGAGCCTTTAAAGAGGATTGAGAAAGATGAACCATAATCCACAGTCAAGTGAAGGCAGGCATGATGACGATGCTGCACTGTCAGAATTTCTAGCTTCTTTAATGGATTACACTCCTACAGTAAGTTCCTTTTACTATGAATGACCTGAGAAAACTTCCTTAACGTGCTTTATATTCATTGGAACATCTAAAGCTCATCACTAACTACTTTATCTTTTATTTTGTATCTCTGTAGATACCAGATGAATTGGTGGAACATTACTTAGCGAAGAGTGGCTTTCAATGTCCTGATGTTCGATTGTAGGTAGTTCTATTTTTTTTTCCCTGGAAGTCAATGATCTTGTTAATTCCACTTAGATATTGTTTATATTAGCTATTTTTTTGTCACAGAGAGAGTGCTTCACCATCTGTTTTTGGGATGTGACTTGACTCACTGAAATATGTGCATCTAAGTTCAAATGCAGTGTAATTTTGGATCAATGACCTGTTGATCACCTCATTAGTCATATTTTTCCTTTGTACTTTTAATTCCAAAATAATGTAGATTGAAAGAAAATAAGAAGCACACAATGTGATTTATTTTAAGTACCAGAAAGTTGAGTTACATTCAAACTCAACATATTTGTGTAGAAAAAGAATTTTATTGACGCTAAAAGAAATTAACGCATCAAATACTCCAAACTTGAACACGTTTTGGTTATTGAAGTTGCATAATCTGGCTGGATGTGTTAGGAGGATCCCTTTTATTTAAGGTGAAAATTGTTGAACGATGATGTTATTAATTTGGATCTTTGGGCCCATCACTTCTAGTTCGTATGTTATCTAGTCTAATTGACATTTTTTTCCTGCAGAACTAGACTTGTAGCTGTTGCTACCCAGAAGTTTGTAGCTGAAGTTGCCAATGACGCCCTTCAGTATGCTTATTGAGCCATCACTTTCTTTTTTATGTTCTTCATTTCTTTAATGGCCACAAGTTTTCTGCATAATTGAATCAGTTTTTGTTTTAGTTTAGAAGCTTGATTTTTGGATTAGCTTTTTGGAAGTGACTTCACGGTGTACGAGGTATGTGAGAAGACTTTTGTCTCTCTTGCGTGAATGTGATTCTGAGAAGCTTATCCAAACAAGCTTCTAAGTAGTTTTGTTTTTTGCCACTGCTACAAGTAATTTAATCTCCGCATTGTGCTGGGTTGATGACGTCAACAAATTTTAATTTCTGCTGCCTTCTCTTGTAGGCACTGCAAAGCAAGGCAGGCAACAATTCCGAAGGACAAAAAGGATAAGCAGCAGAAGGTCCTCAGCTGATGCTTGCAGCAACTTTTGTCTTTGCTATTCTTATTTCTTATTATAACAGTGTCTTGTAAATATTGTTTGCGCAGGATAGGCGCCTCACATTGACAATGGAGGACCTATCAAAGGCACTGCGTGAGGTAAGAACTGTTTTTGACATGTAGATGGGGGACTTAGTTTTCTCTGTTCTCATTATGAGAACCATGGGCTCGGACTTGTATCAAGTATTACTACTTTATTAATACCCAAACTGTTGCACGCAAAAAAAACTTCAAGCTTGTCTTTTTTAATCAAATGAACTGAACCAAACTTGAGTTTTTGGCCGGTTGAATGCCTGAATCAACATGGAATTTTGTCAGCTTCTTGAGCTAGATTTTTTGGCTGATTGGCATCATTTTGTGATTAACTGCGCATATATTCATTAATACTCTAATCTATTCCCCAATCTATTATCTGTTCTTATTTCTTGTGAACAGTATGGAGTAAATGTAAGGCACCAAGAATATTTTGCTGATAGCCCTTCAGCCGGAATGGACCCTGCTACACGAGATGAATGAGCCATTACTTGTCTGTAACAAATCTTCAAGGGTTCTTGGTTGCTCATAGTTTAGTAAATACTTTGGTAAGGTGGATTTGAGTCTTAAGTCGATGAATTTAGTGGAATAGTTTCAAATTCCGAATGTTTGATTTATAGACCATCGTGTACATTTTGTTTTTAGTTAGAAATATATCTGAAATACATTATGATTAATTGATTAGAGGGATGTTTGAAACGTCATTCTGTTGGCCTTAGAACCCCAAAGATAAGAGGTCTGTTTGTGTGAGCGTGAGAAAAGCACATTTGCACAAATTGAGATAAAACTCCTCACATGTTTACCTTGTAAACTATAAATCATGTTAAGAAAGTTTTTGCAGCTAATTCAAACAGGCACAAGATTACTTTGGTGTGATCTGCAGTGGATGGTTTTAAGCCGTTGTGAGATTTAATTCAGCATGTGGAAGAAGCATCAATTGACACACACAAAAAAACTTGGCACAATTAGTTGGCAAGTGAAAATTTCCGGAGCAGCATAATAACTTTTATTTTATTACTCTTCCCCCTACTCTTGACCCATCCAGTCGTTAGATGTTATGAGTCAAAGTTAGTTAGACTAGGTCAATCAGTTATTTTTTTAGTTGCACAATCAGTATATATGTTGAGTCCGATGTTGATGGCGAAAAAAGAATTCCTGTTGTCAATCATACTGTTTATCTCTAAACCTTGTGCTGCATATACCATACGTATAATTATTTTCTCATCGATCTACTCATCTTCCTCTCAAGTACGTTACTTGAGAGAAGGATCTTGTGGATGATCGTAAGTTTAAAGGAAGAATCCATAATACTAAATAATAATATCAGCCTGTTAGGAAGGAGAGTTCTCTAACTTGTAAATCACATGTATTACATTTGTGAGGTTTCTTGATAATACTATATTATATATGTAATGCCATAAAGAAAGTGGGTTCAAGTCCATGGACAGAGATGAAGACGGCAAGACTCAACTATTGTTCTCGTGTATGCATTAATTAATTATTCCCTAGGCCTTGACATTTAATCTGTTCAGATAAAGCCTTTCTCAGTCCTGTCCGAATATTTGTCTTCCTTTGTTGTTTGGAATTATTTGATATTCTGTAGTAATGAATCGGCACATCCATTTCGTTTTCGTTTCCAGATAGAGCCTTCTGATCGATCGATCCCCTCGGAGCTGTGGAGCGAGACTGGAAGTTATTAATTAAACCTTTCTTTCTCTTTTTGAGTGCAGATCTTGCTCCGGTGACAGTTAAACTGAATCGTTAAATCTGTTCTAATTAAAAGCCACTCTGAAACGGAGTAGCTATTAATTCATTTTTAGACCTTGTTTATATCAACTTTGTTTACCACCATGCATGTTATATATATATATATATATATATATTCGCAGCTTATGATTTAATTCCAGTCGAGAATCAGCAAGTCATCTGGGATGGTTAAAGAAGAGGTGGGAGGTACTGTCATATCCACGAGTTCTGCTGCTGGATCATAATCGTACTGCATTTAATAGGCTAATGCGGGCCACTTCACATATCCTTGGACTTATATTACGTAACCTAAGATGTGTGTGTGTGTGTTTATATTATTAATAAGAGGGTTCAGCGTATATCACTTTTCAGTTTTCACGCACCTTCTTCCTATTTTTCACTCTCCATATATCACTTCTCTACCGCGTGGCATCAGAGCCAATCCAACCATACCCCATTTCTTCTTCTAGCACTAAATTAAATTAGTAAAAAAAGTCCGTTTGAGAATAACTTTTACAGAGTTTAAGGTAAAATCTAGATTTTAAAGAATAGTTTTTACAAATTTCAAGACAAATCTAGATTTTAAAAAGTGATTGTTGATCCGTTTGGTACAGCATTTTGAAAAGAAAAGGCTACGGTGCAGAGGAAAAAGTTACTTATTTCATAAAATGAGTGTTTGGATTCATGATTTAGCGGAAGTGCTTCGGGTTAAAAAGCGACGGTAGACAAAAAGTAGAAAAGTGCGGCTTTTGTAAGAAAAAAGTAGAGAGAGGTATGTTAAAAAAAATGCGGGCCCTGTATTACAGAAAAAAGATAACAAGGTAAAAATTAAAAAACGGTTCATATAATGATGTTACCCCAAAAAATCTAATAATTTTTATATTTATAAACTATCTTCTTAAAAAATTAAATGATAAATTTTAGACAAAATTGAAAATAAGCTCTTTGTAAATTTAGTCAGATTTCTATCATTTTAAATCATTTCTCAATCAATCTCACTTCTCAAATACTTATTTAAATAAATTTCAATTCCATAAAAATTCACTTATATTACTTCAATCAAAACATAAGTTATTTTCATTCATTATGTGAAGTTTTTCAATTACTTATGACCCAATTAATTATATTATATTAATAGTTAGTAGAATAATTATATGATCCAATTAATTATGTGATATTAGCAGTTAGTTGAAAGAATTTTCCTTTTTTCATAATATTTAATTTACATATAATTTTTATTATTGTCTTTATTCTTAAAATTATCACAAATAGATAAAATAATATATATATATATGAATGTGTGGCATTTATTGAAATTCTTGTTCTTTTACATAAATACAAAAAATCACTTCTCTAACTTTATTTAAACGGTCTCTTCTTTTTCTAAAAAAAAGTCACTTTTCCAATCGCTAATCCAAACATAAATCACGTTACACTTTTAACTTCTACTTAAAATTCTTTTTCAAAATAACTTCTATTAAAAAGTCACTTCTCATACCGTTTATCTAAACAGACATGTGTTTGGAAAGTTATTGACTTTTACAGAATTCGAGGCAAAAAGTAAGTAGGAAAGAAAATGAAAGAAAAAAGAGGAAAGAGAAAATTTATTATGAGAGAGTGTATAATTTGATAAGAAAATAGATTTTTCAAAACATAGATTTAAAATCTATGCTTTATCTCCAAAATAACTTTTTTAAAAATGTGAGCATTTGAACAAATTTAGGAGCTAAACAAGCTCTAAGTGCGTGTCTGGGAAGTGATTCTCAGTTACACATAGGTCAAAATAAAATTCCTCTTACGTACTTATCTCGAAATCTGAAAAATCGTTCTCCCGCTTAATTTTCAAACACGCTAACATATTTGGTTGGTGCATTTCACGTGGCGTTCTATATATTAAGCTTTCCACGACGACTCTACAAACGGGGACAAATCAATTTTCAAATTATTCAAAGAGGAATTAGAGAATACGAGTTTTTGTCAAAAAAAAAAAAGAATACGAGTTTTTGGACAGGCTTGTTACCTGTTTGGGAAGCCATTTTCCCAAACAGTGCACGTAAGCCGAAATAAAACCATCTCGAAATCTGTAAAAACCATCTTGAAATCTATAAAAACCATCTTAAAATCCGTAAAACCATCTCAAAATTCCTAAAATACCTCAAAATCTGTAAAATCCATTTTCCTAACGGAATTCCCAAACGAGCACTTAGCCGTGTCTAGGGTCATACAGTAGAGTCAGAAGTTTCAGTTTCGCAGTGTCCCTATTGAGTCATCTTCACAACGTGGAATGTCATAGCACCTCCGGCCCCACCTTGACCAAGTCTCCGGCCCCCATTCTGACCAAGTCTATGTCCCTCCACCATCTCTAATCTCCTCCACATCACTAGCCCCCACTTTGACTGAATCACCCACTATTTGTCTATCACGTTACATATGGATTTAAATAAAACTCTTCTCACATGTTTATTTCGATTAACGTAATTCTTAAACTCATACCAGGTTGAACCAAATGACTTCCACTCCAAATCTGCCACATACGACCTCCTCTTTCCCTCCATCCATTCCTCATCCACCACACGCACCCCCCCCTCTCTCTCTCTCGTGACAAAGGGCCAAAGATGCCATCATCAAGCCTAGATACCCATCCGTCGGGTTGCTCACTCAAAAGACTCGAGGATTGTTTGAAAATAAATTCTAGAACATAGGTTTAATTTTAAAATTTAGGTTTTACCTTAAAATCGATATTTTGTCCAAGCAATTTTTTTTCTAAAAGCTATTTTTGTTGTAAAACCTCAGTTTGAAATATAGATTTTCTCTTTCCTACTATTTCCTCTTTCCTACCCACTTTTTTGCCTTTGAATCCGTAAAAGCTAATAACTTCACAAACATAAATCACTTTTCAAAATCTAGGTTTTACCTCGGAATCTGTAAAAGCTATTTTCAAAATTACATTCAAACAAGCTCTCAGTCTCTCTTGACCCTGTTTGTATTACACGTTACAAAAACGCTAATTCAAACGGTCACTTAATTAGTGCCAGTTCGTCAAGGTTTCTGAAAGCACTTCTGTAGTCTTAAACCATGCAGTTTTGAGGAAAAGCTGTCAAATAACCACTTTTTATATAGCATTGTTTTTGAAAGTAAAACAATTAATGGTTTGGGAGAATCTGTTCATAAGTGTCTGTGTGTTAGATTTATGCAAGGTGGAATGAACCATGAGACATCCAAATTGAAATACCCTTTGCTTTCATCCGCTTCCTCTCATCTGGTCTACTGAAAAAGAGTACAGATACAAGGTTTGTTAAATCCATTATTTGCATGCATTTGGTGTACTGAAAAAAGATTTTAATGGAATCAGACTAGAATCTTGAACAATAATGGTAGGCGGAATTTTAATGTTTAAAATTATATTTTATATTGATGTGGAATAAAAGTCGTCGTATTCAATTGGTTCAGTATTATAGTACTATTATGGGCTTGTTTGGATAGTCAGTTGGGAGAACGGATACAGATTCCGAGATAAATATGTGAGAGGAATTTTATCTCAGTAAGCGCATGAATGACTTGCCTCCCCAAACAAGCCTTATATTTGGTCTCGGGCCTTGTATATATTCTTCAACTGTGTTGTTTTTTTTATCAACAAATGTGTTGTTTTAAGATGACGGTTTTATTAGTTAAAGTATAAAATTCAAATTATTTCCTGATCATTAACAAGTCTTTAGGTCTCATTAAATAAGACTTAAAATATCGTATTTTTATTTTTGTCAGGTAAATTTAGTTTAAATTATTTTTTATAAACTTTATTCACATTTTCTTCTTAAATAATACATTGATCTTCATATGCTTATATGGTATTTACACTTTAAACAAAAATAGTAATAAAACTTTCTCTTAATACATGTATTGAATTACTTTATGTCCTTTTTGGTAATTTCACACAAAAAAGCTATTCTGACAACATCCATCCAAACACTCTGATTTGAGATATAAAATATCTTATTTTTAGACCGCGTCTAAATACATACGTTGTCTTAGACCCCACCTCTGGTTTGCGATTTCAAAGATGGTTCTTAAATTTTAGACTACATCTAAAAACATAATCTTTTAGGATGCACATCAAAAAAACTCATTTTAGTTTGCACTTAATAGGTGTAGTCTAAATGACTAAAAAATTATATTTTTATTTACAAAATGACACTGATCATATTTTTTTAGACCTTATTCTTTAAATAAGGTTTAAAAGGACGGTATAAATAGATATTTTTCTATAGTGAATACATGTAAATGATGTGTCTGTGGATATTGAATGATATGAGTTCATGGTGTCCACTATTCCGAATATAAACCAAACCCTAGTGTATATAAATTCTATTTAATTCATATTAGTTTTACATTTTAGCCTCATCCACCCCCACTTTAATTTCTATGTTAAAATTTTAAATTTTAACCCTATTTGCTGTTCTCATGCTGACTAGTCTATGATTTAATGTCCGTATAATGGTATGAGCTACTTTTCTAACGTGATATATGCTTTACCATATAAGTATGTAAAATGATTTCCATCTCGATAATCCTCACAATGTATGAGACCTGCTACGTGGCGCAATCGTGCTCATCAAATATATAATTGGGAAATTCAAATAATTTGAGCCTTCAATTTAATAGATGCCTCAGATCTTTAATTTCCACGCGTCACGGAATTCCACACCTCTGATAATTAAAGAAAATTATGATGGACATAATTCAGTGGTCCAAAACCTTAAGAATGTACTCTATATCTCGTTGTCTCGTAGCGAAATCAACATAAAATTCAGACTTTGATCGATCAATTGAGCCTGATGAGAAGAGAAACTTCTATTGGCCATCTACAAACCTATCTT
>JANTPZ010095262.1:0-12104 GCA_025593235.1 Vachellia pachyceras | reverse complement strand
AAAAAAATGGCATTCTCTCCTAAACGTTTAAAAAAAATATCTCCATTCATCTAATCGGCTTAATTTTTTTTAATAAAATAAAGCCAAAACCATTGCATCTTAACTTTGCAGCTGCCGATAATTTAAAAGGCAATTGTCTGAAAAGATGATTAAAATGGCAGGCAGTTATTGGTTATCTTTTTAAATCAATTTAATTTTTAAAATACGGCGGATTCTAAGTTGGGGAATGTTTTAAACAAACTATCGATCCTAGGGTTCTACCTCTGCTCCAAGGTAGTTGACCTTTTTTTTTCTCCGTCTATTTCTGCCTCTTCAATTTGCAGAATAAATTGCTTCCCAGTAATTTGATCAAGCTGTTATTACTTCCGAATTTTGAACATTGTCACTTGGGCGTGTGTGGGCTGGCTTATTTGCTGCTCTTGCCGAAATGTAAGATTCTGAAGTTCTCGTTTAGCCATCACGATTGTTTCATCAGTCTTGCAAATCCTTTTCAAGTTACAGCAATCTGTATGGGCTGCATTATGGCTTTAGTTAGCTGTTTAGTTTATGGGAAAAGATATTCACGTAATTGAGATAAGTTTTTTACTCGCTTCGTTATTCTCTTTTACAATTATTTAGCATGAAAATGCCTCTTTTTCATTCCATCCGTTGAGTTATTCTATGACCGAATCTGCTCATTAAGGCTCCTGCGGACGTAGATTCTCTTGTCTGGAGCCTGGAGGCTTGGAAAATTTATATTGGCTGTGACTAACTGTCTGGTTTTTTTATAATCAAAGGCCTAAATGATTTGGCTTCGTACTTAACCTTTCCTATGAAGGACTGCAAAGGAATTTTTCTTCCCTGAAGTTTGCTATGTTATAAGCTTGCGTAGTCTCCGTGTACAACTAATGGGAAGATTCTGTGTTCTTTATTTTCTAATCCGAGATTACAACTTTTCATTTTAGCAAATATATGCTAGTTTTGAAAAGCTTTTCGTCTCTCTTGCCCTTCTTTTTTGGTAATCAGATGGATCAAACTACTTCAAGAGAGAAAGAATTAGAATATGATCTTGAAAATGGGGGGAGTACCAGTGAAGAGGATGAAACCAGGGACCCTGATTCCAGCGAAAAACAATCGAAGAATTTATTTAGTTGGGCATGGAATAGGTTTCTGAACTTTCATGGTTCCAAGAAGCATGATACTGAGGTTGAATCATGTAGGAGTACGTCGGCTGATGTTATGGATGATAATGTACCATTGCATGTAGATGCATGTTTAGAAGATGTACAAAAGAAACTGCCTCATGTAAAGAGTAATAATGGGAAAGAAAAGAATAAGAAGACTAACTCAAAGCCTCCCAAGCCACCACGACCACCTAAAGGGCCATTTCTGGATGCTGCTGATACGAAGCTTGTGCAGGAAATTGCTGAGATTGCCTTGAGGAAGCGTGAAAGGATTAAGAAGCTGTAAGGAAAATGAAGGCAAGGAAGACATCATCATCATGTGCTGCTCTTTGTGCCATGGTCATCTCTATTTCCTTTTTTGCCATCATTATAATCCAAGGTAAATTTAGGGTTCTTTTGTTGGGATTGTCTTCCTTGCACCGCTACCTACCTATATTTTCATCTCAATTTTGGTTGGTGTCAGAGGACAGCTGATGTTGTTTCTCTATCACTGCTGAATCATGACCCCTCCTGTTTTCACAAATAGGATTTTGGCCTGTTTATAGCTTTATGTATGCCTTTTGCATGATGGATGCCAACAAGCTCAAATCTTATATCTAAGTGTATAAAAATGATGATGCTTATGTGAAATTCCTTTCTGATTGAGTATATAATTGCTTTATTGCTATTTGACAGTGTTCCCTGATGATCCAATGCTAGGTTGTTACTTAAAGTCCAATACGAAACATACATATATAAAAATATGGATATTTGATATGAGCATGTAGGATGGGGCATGAATTGGTTTACATCACTAAATATTGATCAGACATCCTGAGAGATTGAAAGCATAACTTGGACTAAGTTTCTGTTAATAATCCTTCATTCAATTGGAAAATGTGCAATTCCTATATTACCTCTTGTCTTAAATCCTGCCCTTCTGCTTTTGAAGAGCATAACATTCACTGTACAAATATTACTAGGCTGTGCTTATTTTGTTCGTTGTTTTTTGAAAGCACACCATATGGGCATACATGAAGAAATTTTGGAATGGACAGTCCCCTGTCATTGACATGTTTAACTTTTGAACTTAGTTCAGAATTATAACCTATTTTACTTACTTGGTGTTATAGTGCTCACTGCACAATGTTTTCAGCTCAATTAAAAGCTACGAAGAGTATCTGTTTTTGGTAGAAACTTAAACTGCGCTTGGGTGCATCTCTACTGGAATAGCTCGTGTTCATGAAATAACTTTCAAGAGACTCTGTATGTTCTGCATGTTTATGGGATGCTCATATTAGCGAGAGTTTGCAGGAATAAATTCTGGACGTAGTGCCGCTGTTGGAGTAATGGCTTCCCCCGAGCCAAGCATTGCGGCTGATGAAGGTTTAATTTCTGTCCATTTTTCCAACAACTTCACCCACGAAGGTGATGTACCTTACTCTCATTATCCAACTCTGTATTTTTTTGCCATGATTTAGTCACCCGAGACATGTTGATGATTATTCGTGCGGTCCAAGGTTAAGGGGGTTGAATTAATTGCTGCAGTCTGATTGTTTTTCAAATTGCATGTTAATGCAGTTATGCTGGGTAAATGACGGGGATACTGTGAAGATGATTTGCACTTCATTTAGGCTGTTCCAAGTAGTTTTGGATAATTTATTTTTATCTGTTCTTGTACAGCCACCTGGGCGGTCTATAGTTTGGTTGTAGAGTGAGGTGACTCATCCTGTTAATATGAGTTATGCAAAGATGTACTGGGTTTCTCCCGAATTAGTAATGTAGCATGTGGAGCCCAGTTTCTACTCCTGATGGCCTTAACACTTCCCACAGTGATCACGAGAATTTAGACCGCTAATGTTTTATTTTTAAACTAAGTTTAATCAGTAGTTAGCTTTTTTCTTTAAAAAAAAAGACACTCTTTAGTGTGCTGATCTGCCGAGAGAAAATTTGACTTTGCTTTATTATTATCATTTCGTGGAGTTGGGAGTTCCCCCCCGCCACTCATCTCCGGCACTACGGTTGGCCAAGGCTCTTCGTGCGGATTGTGGTAGGGAACTGTTGACCGGGAATTTCGGTCAAACTTAGCGGAGAGTGAAAATTTGTCGCCCTCTCATATAGGGTGCCGGACTATGCAAGACAATATTTTGAGTATCTTCATCAGACAGAGCAAATATATCTATGGAATAAAGGTTCAACTCTTCTTCCGAGGCTGATTCATAATCTAAATAGGGAAGAATATATTGATTATCTTCATTCCTTTTGGATTGTTCTTCAAGGATTGATTCAATATCTGCATCATCATGGATCATAAAAACAGACTGTAGATGCTAGAATAGCTTCATGACTGTCTTTGTCTTGTTAGTCAATTTTTTGCAGGGTGTCCTTTCTTCTTGCATAAATAGCATCTAACAGATTTTTTGACTTGTAGTCTATGTGCTTGTTTGACAACATCGTTGCCAAAACGGTGCACGTAAGCCGAGATAAAACCATCTTGAAATATGTAAAAACCATCTCGAAATCCATAAAAACCATCTTGAAATCCGTAAAACCATCTCGAAATCCACAAAATGCCTCGGAATCTGTAAAATCCATTCTCCCAACAGAGTTCCCAAACACACACTATGTCTGTGTGAACTAAGGGTAATTCCCTGAATTCTGGCATAGTCAGGAAGGTGGTTAATCTCAATAAGATTTTCAGTCTTACTGGAAATAGTTCTTTGAACATAAGGAGGAATATGTGGTGAGAAAGATGAGAAAAGTCTAGCAGGCTCAAGGCCAGCAAATGTAGTGGATTCACCAATATTCAAAGGGAAATTCCTCCTATTCATCTTCATTTGTACGTTTTTTGTATATAACCTGATGTAATGGTCTATTCGATGTACGCGACGAAATTACACAAAGGCAGAATGTCAGACTAAAGAAAATGATTTTACGGATTAAAATATCTTCCGTACATTGGATAAATAAATAATACTCGTATAAATAATAATAACAGGAATATCGTTTGTATTACAAATAGGTAAATGAGGTGTAAAATGTAATACGGCATTCATGGCAAAGCCAAAGGGACATTATTTGCGAGTACAGGCATCCTTGATTTCTGATTGCCTTGTCCATTATATTTTGGTAAGCAAATATATTTTTTTCCAAGCACAAATATTCTTCTTTAAGTTAATTATCTTCGATGCATTGTATTGTCGAGAATTAAATATGATATTAATAGAGATCCAAAAATTGATTGAACACACATTGTGGATGACTAACTCAGTAATTCATTCAATCAGATTCAATCATGTAAGTAATTATTAATTGAGCATATTTCATTCTGCTGCCTTCCAACAAAGTACAAGAAGGGCACCGGGGCTTTGGGCCATCGAATTGATCCAATAGTTAAACATGACCCAACTTGCCCCCGTCAGTGTGAACATCTGTACCGTTATGGGAATAGGGTCCGTATTATTTGACGTCTTAGCGCTTGTCTCTTCAAATTGGATGCAATGTTCCTGGGAGGAGATAAGTCGGAATGCAAATTTGAGGGATGGATCAATAGTCAAAATTTTTGGGTAATGGAGACTGGTGTTTGGAATATAATGAAATCATATATTTAGAGGACAGAAGCAGAGAGAAAAGGCATGGCCATGCATAAATATGTTTGAGTCAAAATGCAGGTCGGCTTGAGGGAGGCTCAATCCCTCTGAATCGTCCACATTCATCTCATTAATAAAGAGAAGAGGCATGGCGATATTTCGTTTTTCTTTTTTCTTTTTGGGTTTGGATTTGGTGGGGATAGAAATAGAATCAATCAATAAGTCATCTCTAATTATGAATGATTAAAACTCGATTGATAAGTATAATAATCCCTGTAGTATCTTGGGAGGTTCCGTGAAGGATTGAATATCAAGTTGTGGTCCGTTTCAGAGCATGGTTCATGGCCGTCACATCTGAATGGTGTTTAACTTTGATTCCTGCCCAGTGCAAGGAAGGTGAAAGACTTTGACAACAGTGCTGATCCATGAAGGCCTCGTTGTCTCATTAATTATCTAATAAGACAGCAGATAAGTCATCTCTAAATATGAATGATTAAAACTCGATCGATAAGTATAATAATCCCTGTAGGATCTTGGGAGGTTCCTTGAAGGATTGAATATCATATTGTGGTCCAATTCAGAGCATGGTTCATGGCCGTCATATTGGAACGGTGCTAAACTGTGGTTCCTGCCCAGTGCAAGGAAGTGAAAGATTTTGACAACAGTGCTGACCCACGAAGGCTTCGTTGTCTCATTAATTATCTAATAAGACAGCATATAAGTCTGTGATTTAGGTAAAAAACATGATTTTTGAATAATGCGGGAGCTAGGTGCATGATGGCGTACGTAACGGGAGCAGTAGGTGCAGGCCATAAAGAGAAATGACCCCTCGGATTCATTAACCTTAGCCCTTTAGGTCACGTTTTAATGTTCATGTGAGCCCCAAACCAAGCTACACTTTTTGTGCTGCGCTTTCATTTATGTCTCACTAGGTTCCATCACATTTACGCCCCCTGCCCCTCTCTTCTTGAAAATATCTTTAATTACGTTGTCCATCATATACAACTATTCTATAAAATGGTTGGTGGCCACCATTTATTCCTGCCTTGTTGGAATATCTTACAGCTATTCTATAAAATATCTTTCAACCTTGTTGGACATACATGATATGATCACAAGGCATGCACAAATTCGATTCATCTCACTCCTCTTCGGGGAAAAAAATGCGTGTACGAGACAGAGGAGTGACCCAGGAGTACAGAAATACGAATTGATTCTATATAAGCTATTCAGCTGATTCAGTCTGAAGTTTACAATACACATAAAGTTAGAGGAGTGATCCAGGAGATCAGGAATATGATCAGGAGGAGTTGGCAGGTAGATTTCCAAGTTCTGAATAGAGATGCTAGTAACCGTGCAGACTATCCTGAGAAAACTCAGAAGAGAGCTTTTATTGACATTGTTGGCCTGAAGACCAGAGGCTCTCCCAGAGCTTCTAATTCATAATCCTGTCACCTAGACTCCGTTTTTCTGCAAATGTTTTATTTTCTATTCTGTCACATTAAAAAAAACAATGCGTGTGCGAGAGAGATTGCACATAGAAAATGAATTATGTCTAGTGATGTAGTAAGATGGAAGTAAAACATAAAAGCTCCAGAGTTTACATGTTTTTAAAGTTAAAACACATGAAGAAAGAACGCTATTAAGATATTTAATGCGTTGAGAACACATAAAAAGGAACATGTTTTTTCTGTATGGTTAACATATATAAAATTTATAATAATATCATATCATTTATTAATCAATCAAAGACAAACATGTATAATATTTTTTAAGATATATACTTATTTGTATTAGACATGAAAAATACTTTTTCAATGTAATTTACGATTTACAAGATAATTATATGAACACGTTTTATCAAAACTTATTTAATCGTTATTTCCTAATTGCGATCAGTCCATCACAAACAGGCCAATAGTTCATTTTGACCCGGTGTGTGATGAAAATATCGATCAATATGTTTCAACACGATGCCCAACTTGGAAAACAAACAAAACACACGTCGTTTAGGATGAGCCTGGAAATTCATAATGGATCAGAGATCCAAGTCAACATAAGCATGTATTCTATTCTACGATTTTGGCCCCACGCTCCAAAAAACGACAAGCGCAAAGTTCAAACCACAAAGTAATCCTCTTGGAATTTTGGTTTGGCAAGTCTATAATCAAACAAGACATGGTAACTAAAAAGGTATATTTGCATGCCAATCATTGGCTAGCAAATTGGATCCAACGTCTAAACAAACGGGCTGCCATTATTGTAATAATAATGTTCTTCCAAGGGTGTTGATGAACCGGCGGTCATATAAGTCCGCTGGTTCCGTTCGGAAGCCTGACTTCATCAGTCATTACCTTACTTAGCCACCATATCCCAAGCACCTGCATGGCCAACATATTCAGGCCGTTCTTCCTCGGATCTCTATTCTTCTTCTGGTACCGTTTTCTTAAGCAACTCAAGAACCTCATAGGCAGCCCCAAAAATATCAGCAATACCTTCGGAACCCAGTTTAAATACCAGAAGTTTCCCTCTCTGGCTCACAGGTCAGACCTCAACGACCACACTTTAATCTTTGATGTGGAAGGAACTCTGTTGAGATCTCCTTCTCTGTTCCCTTACTTCGTGCTCGTGGCTTTCGAAGCTGGAGATCTCTTCAGGGCCATTTTTCTCCTTGTGTCGTATCCTCTCGTTTGTATGGTGGGACACCGAATGGGGATACAAATAATGGTTATGATAAGCTTCTTTGGGATCAAAGCAGAAAGCTTCAAAGCTGGAAGGGCTGTTCTGCCAAAGTTCCTGCTGGACAATGTTGGGTCCGACATCATCGAAGTGCTGAGCCGTGGTGGAGGGAAAGTGGGCGTCACTAATTTACCTCAGGTGATGGTGGGGAGTTTCCTGAGAGAGTATTTAAAGATCGACTTTGTAGTGGGCAGAGAGCTCAAAGTGTTTTGCGGCTACTATGTGGGGCTGATGGAGCCCAGAAACTCCGAAAGCGCTCGAGAAAATCTTGTACAGGAAAGAGCGTGTTCTGATGCAATTGGCATCACAACCTTCAATAGGATTCTTGACCACCATGACTTGTTCTCTCAGTGCAAGGTTCAGTTCCACTCTTCATTTTATTCTTTCTTTCCCCTTTTGAATCTTCATGCAGTTAAATCGCCTCAGCCTGCAGTATGCTGTGTGTTATCACTCCCAACTTCACTGTAGCAGCTAGGAGGTTGGTCGTATACTAAATAATCACTATATCCATTTCACCTCTAAAATTTATTATTATTTTAAAAATTAGTTTACTTATTTTGTAAATTATATTGATATTAATCTAACGTGATATTTAGATTTTTAGATAGATCAGATTATATTTATTATAATTAATAAACTTATTTAAATTGTTTAATATATCCTAAATTAATTAAGTATCTCTTCTACTAACCATCATAAGAGGAACATTTTTGTTACCGCGGAAGTTTAAGGTTAAAAGTGGCCGGTGGTGGTCTTAGGTTGTCTGTATGTTTTTAAGTAACAGGAAATATACCTGGTGACGGAAGCTGACAAGAGAGGGTGGCAAAAGCTAGGGAGAGATGAATACCCCGGAGCATTGATCTTCCACGACAGTAGATTGGCAGTGGCTCCCACCCCTCTGGATGGCGTAGCCATATTGATGTGGCTTCCATATTCCATAATTCTAGCGATCTTCAGGATTATCCTAACATTGTCCCTACCGTACAACATCTCAAACCCCCTCCTCACCTTCACCGGTCTGCGTCTCACGGTGACGTTACCCAAAAACTCGTCCCAGATCTCCACCAAAGGTGACGGCCGCCTCTACGTGTGCAATCACCGGACTCTGTTGGATCCTCTCTACCTCTCATTTGTGCTCAAGAAGGACTTAATCGCCGTCACGTACAGCTTAAGCAGACTGTCGGAGATATTAGCGCCCATCAAGACGGTGCGTTTAACAAGGAACAGGGATCAGGACGCCAACATGATGAGGGAATTAGTAAAGCAAGGGGACGTAGCGGTGTGCCCGGAGGGGACCACTTGCAGAGAGCCGTATTTATTGAGATTCAGCCCTCTCTTCTCAGAAATCTGCGATGAAATAACGCCGGTTGCCATTGATAGTCACGTCAATATGTTCCACGGCACAACCGCGGGAGGATTTAAGTGGCTAGACCCGGTTTTCTTCCTCATGAACCCCTCCCCGATCTACTCCATTAAGTTCCTGAACCAGGTGTCTCCTTCATCCTTTGCCTCTGGCGGTGATCACGAGGATACAAGATTCCAGGTGGCTAATCATGTGCAGTCTCAGATCGGGAAGGCTTTGGGGTTTGAGTGCACCAAGCTCACCAGAAAAGACAAGTACTTGTTGTTGGCCGGTAATGAAGGCCTTGTTTCCAACGGAACCTCCAGCCGGTAGATCCCGGTGTGGTGGTGGTGGGGAAGTTGGACTTGTATGTGGGGACAGTGAATTGATGATAGTACATATGGGTTTTCATTAAAAAGAAGCAAAATAGAAGTTGCAAAGGAAATCGCAGTACAGGTTGGAGGAAGAGTGTGTGAATTTTTGTGGGCACCGGCAAAATAAAAGTTGATTGGGTGATCACAGTTATGTATGTATCATTGTATTTGCCATTTTTGTGGGCACCGGCAAACTAAACAGCAGGTCTCCAGGGTCAAATCTCTTTCTTTCTTTTTCTCTATGTTTGTTTCAATATTATATTCTATAATTTTTCTCACCGTTTGATATTCGGTTCTAGTCTTGGAAACAGGGAGCATGGTTGACTCTGTTTCATTCCCTCTCGGACACTTGTTTCCCTTGGGTTTTGTTTGGTTGGGGGAAAAGTGGGAAAAATGACTCCTCTTGTTTGGTCTGAAATATTGTAGGGTATGAGAACCAAAATTTTACTCTCCGATTCTTTCCCTTACGTTGGATCTCTCCAAAATGAAGCTTTTTCAGATAGAAGCAAAATATGTACACTCAAATATTTTATTATATTCAATGGATGAGCTCAGATTCTCTGTTCAACCTCTCACACCTCTCTTTTTTTTCCTAGTCATGACACTCTTCTCGCACTTCTCTTCAAATTTGCTTCACTTGTGAGTTCAGCGACCTTTCGTCGTTCCGCTGTGGGTTTCGCCATCAACTTTGTTCCTCTACTCTTCCCCAATCTCTTCCTTCCTCAACTTTGACAGCTAGACTCATGCAGTCCCTTGTTCCCTTCCTCCATTGATCTCGGCATCTGGTTTTCAAGTGCTTTACTTACTCAGCTTTGAAATGTGAATCTTTGAATTTGATTTGTAAGGCATTGGTTGATACTTGCATTGATAGACAAGTTCTTTTTTGGTGAAGACATTGATAGACAAGTTTGAAATTCGATTCTGAATTTTATCGTGAAGCTTGTTTGATTTAGTCAAACCAATCAGTTACAGATGTTTTATTTGATTGATTATAATTACAACAAGCTGAAAAGGGAGTCAATGATCATAAATGATGCATGCAGCTGGGGTATTTCTTGTTCTTTTCAGTTTGCTGTAGCTCGCTTCATATTTTGTCCTAATGCTTCGCAAAAACTGGTAATACACTAAATCATCACATCCACTAACAAGTAGATGCTTCCCCAAAAAGATCAAATCATGAGCAAGGAGGTCCTCCTGGGCTAAGCTTAGTGGGATCCTGCAAACCATAATCAATAGCCTCCTTAATAATATAATTCAATTGCTCCATAAATGACGTAAATATACCGAGAAATAGGTTCCCTCGTTGAATACATATTTTCAAGTTGAATATGTAAATTAATTTGGGAGTGGGTTTGGATAAATTATGTAATTTAAAATAAGGTAGAAATTAATTTGTTTAGTATACTAGTATAAAAAAAATACATCTTTGCAATCGATAGTGCCTCTAATAAAAGGGTAGGGAAAAAATATATGATCATTTTATCTGAACTTCGCAGGTAGACCAGAAAAGATATTTGAAACCTTAAGAAAAGGAAGGCACATGGCTTATCCGAGAGACGGAGCTGAGAAGGCCGACTGTTGTGTCGATCAGCTGTGCTTTAATTCATCCGCTTTCTTTTTTCTTTCGTTTTTTTTGGTACAAGAGACAATTTCATTAAACAAACACTAAAAAGATAAATTTTTTTAAAGAAAAAAAGGAGGAGGAGAAGCGTTCGCTTTCAGCATACTACAAATACACAGTAATTGATGGCAAAAGAATGTGTGCCCCTCCCCATTTAAAGCCCTCAACTTGCGATTGGAAGGAGTTCAAAGTAAGTGAAGGCTTGGCCAATTCAGCTAAATATTGTACGTAGGATGACTCATTTCTTATCCCTATCCGCATTTCACATCATCACACTCAGCCTTTAATTTCATGTTGCTTTACACCTCTGTGGCGCTTCCTTCACCAATCTGTACTTCTCCCTTGTAGCACCACCGATCAAACCCTCTACATCTCCTAGCCACCACATGCCCCCCCATCCCGACCTTCATTTCTTTTTTTCAAGTCATTATCTCTTTATTTCATACATTAGCGGCTCCTACAAGAGAAATGGATTAATTTTCACACACGCAAAATGTTAATTAAGAGTACAAGCGAACAACTTATGCGACAGAAACAAACTGCTTTCTCTGGATTGATCCCTTAGTATTTATGCTTATCTCCCGCTAAATCTCCGTACACTTCATCTATTTCCACCTGTTGTTACATTCACAGTAATCTATTAGCTCTTTCTCTAACTAGAGTGTGCAACAAGACATGGTATCCATGTATTTTTACCTGATAATACTTGAGCAAATCATTCCTTCTCTTTTTCATTGTTGCTGTCACCATATCTCTTTCCATGTCAAATGCACGGGGCTCCAATATTACTCCTTTGATATGCTCAAATCCCTTCAGCTAATCCCCCAACCAAACATAGGCATCAAAAACCAAATGAGAAGGAAATACATACCATGTCCGACTTCAGATGACAGAACTATAGTTCATCATCTCTTACTGTGTGTTTAGATGCTATGGTTACCTTGTTTTTCTCAGCAATAGATTTGAGTTCGGACAGTACGTGTTTCTTCAATTGATCAAGGGAACAAAGTTCAGAAAAAGGAGCCATGTGACCATTTGAATATGCCCACTTCTTTGTAATGTCCTCATTTAGAACCACCACCGCCACCAAAACTGACTTGAAGCTATTCCCGTAAACCCAGATCTTAACGGAAAGAAAAAGGAGGGAGAGATTAATCATAAACTTATCAAGCTTTTTTCAAACAGTAAACATGAACATGCGCTTACATCTTCTACAATGGGAGTGATTCCATAAACATTTTCCAAATACTCAAGTGCAATATACTCTCCTTGAGAGAGTTTTATTAGATTCTTCTT
>JANTPZ010095261.1:0-15199 GCA_025593235.1 Vachellia pachyceras | reverse complement strand
ACAGAGGGAGAGAGCGATAGACCATTTTCATAAATGTACAGAGGAGGATTGCCATAGAGGAGATTGAATTTTTCCAGCACTTGTACTAGACCCTATGGTGCCACTGTGTACTGAATCTATCAAAGTAAAGCCTCAGTTAGCCATACATTGAACCAATACGCATAGTCTGACGCATTCGCTATTTATGTTTCCGGTCTCGTGCCCTTCGTTTGAAAGGAGATCCTGTCCTATAAAATCCCACGAACTTCTGATTTGTTAAGACCCTAATTGTGAGGGTACGAATTCTTGAGCACGCATTTCTCTTCATAATATTGGGGTATTCTCCATACACCAGTGGCTCCATGACACTGCAAAGAGCATAATGAATTGAGGGTCATATTCTTATAACAACCATCAAAACCAAAAGCCGTTAGGAATGTATAAAATTTGAGTATACTGTTTCTTGCTAACGATACAGACTGGTATACATATAAAAAGACAGTGGACTTGTTTGGGAACACCGTTTCTCAAATGGTGCAAACATTCCAATATAAAACTATCTCGAATTTGTAAAAACCATTTCGAAATCTATAAAAACTATTTTGAAATCAGCAAAACCATCCAGAAATCCGTAACTCCTTTCTCCCAACGAACTCCTTTCTCCCTCAAAAAAGCCCAGTATAGTTGTAACCTTCGGGCCTATATGTAGTAGAGGTTACGTACAAATATGGTATTGATGAAAATTTCATTATCTATTTGCATTGTCTTACACGAAACATCTAGTAAAAAAACCCATGGCCTTGTTTGGCAACAAGGTGCTTATACCCATAAGCATATTCAACAGTGTTTTTTCGTAAAACGAAACAATTTCCTTCACATATTTGCCTTGGCTTGTATAAATAAGCTCATAAGTACTTCTCCACCTCTTTGCCAAACGGACCCCATGCAGGGAAGAGAGAAATAAAATCAACCGGGTATATTGCCCTTAATGTAACATACCAACCACTGGAAAACTCGTGCACTCTGAGTTGCTATGACGTCGTCTTCTGTATTTGTATGAGGATGTAACCCAAATGTATAGACAGTGATACTAACAAATCCACGTTGCTCGTTCTGCAGTTACGCGTAGCGTCACTAACGTTCTCTGATCGATAAGCTTATAAGTCGGCGGGTTTCTGCTCTGTAAATATTAACACAGACACTGAAATCATAACATGATCACTCAAGGCTAAAGCGGCATGCCTTGTATCTTGTCCTATACAATCTGGCAGCTGAAGCGTGTGCTAACAAAAAATATGATGAACTTCCAAGTAGGGCTCGGTTGTTGAGTTGCCTTTACGACAATTGTTTAAGCCAAATGGAGGAGATCATCGAGGAGGTGGGCATATTCCTTGTTCATAACCACCTTGAGTGAACACATTAGGCTCTTTAACTGCAGTCCAATACAACACTCAGTCACCAAACTCTCTAAAGTACACATCAGCATAGGCTTTGACATCTCTTCTACATTCACGTTCAACTTGTCCTCGTAACACTAACATAAGCACACACGAACTACAGCAGAAGGTGGTGTTAGATCGTACATGACTTTGCGACTGACCCATCCGCCATATTCATCTTCAAGTGCCTGTGGGAGATCGAATTTGTCTAATGTGACGTGTGGTTGAATTCCTGCACAACGACAAGACTATATATAGTTACATATCAGTTCAAGAAGCACAAAGAGATTTCACCGCATGGTTTTTTCAGCGAAGAATGTCTTTTTTAACTTTTGCTGATTAGTTCATTGATGAGATTATTGTAGTATTGCGATTTGCGACCCTTTAGGATTAGTGGGTCCTCTACCATCTTTGGAAAAGTAAAAGTGAAAAGGCATTCATTAAGTCTGTACTTGGAAACAAAAAGGAAATTCTAATGAGTGGTGCTTATGCAGGAAATTGGGGTCCATGATTATATCGGGAATCAATCTTGACCAAGTAATGAATAATCTATAGGAATCAAGGCCTGTTTCCACCATAAGCTGATAAGCTGCACATCTTCCTGCAGTATATAGATATTGGAAGTAAATAAATACTTAATGCTCCTTAACATTTTACTGGAAAGCAGAGATCGATACTAGAATTTAAAGGATGCATTACTGATCAAAGGAAAATTGGTTGATGTTCACCTTATATTTGTGGTAACCATCGCAAGCTGCATCCCAGTTGTCCCCGTGCGCATGTACTGATTATCATTCAAGAGTTCGCTTTGAGATATATCAGGTTTTGAGATCATTTTTCTTATCAAAAGGAGGCTTCTCCCCTTTCTTTTCTGAATTACAGAATTGAGCTCCCAAAATTATAAATCATAATAAACAGAATGCAGATGAACTTACCGGCAAGGGCAAAAGTATCCCATATGCTCGGAGTTCTTCCATCCTTGTCTGCTGCACCTTCTACCTTTGCTTACAGAAAATTGAATAATGTATAAAAAACACATAGTTCACAATTATATCAGAACACATTTGTTTCCACCAAAAATTGATGGGCTAATAGATGGGAAGAATTAAGTAACATTGAGTAAATTGAAGAACCTGATAAGCAGAAGTGCCGGAACCGAAAATAAAGGTCGAATGGAAATCAAGTCTGCTATAATTATGTGCACTCAGGACTCCTCCAGCCAAGTTGCTGACAAGTAACCAGAGAAGAAAAAGTATGAGGCTCCGAAACATGACTACTCCAACCTTCTGTAATCTCTCTTATCTTCTTGTTTCCATCCAACGCATATTTTGTCTTTGAAATTATGGAGTGTGTGCTATTTATTTATCTAAAATCAGTATTTGTTATGCTCAAAGATCTGATAAATGAGATATCAGACTTGTATAGGAGGTTCTCGGATGGTTGGAGAAAGGAAGGTGTGGTGAGATATCAAACTTGTAAATAAGTTTGATAACTTAATGTGCAGAGCCATCTCTAACGGCTGGAGGCCACTCATCCCTGAAGTCTGAGGTAAACAGCCAATTAAAACTACTTGCTCCTATGATTTCCCTTTCGACAATGACCATTCATTCAGTGGTCCTACATGGCTCATCAGAATACGACATCCTCACTTTTGATCTCCGCGAAAACTCCCGTTTGGTTCAATTGCATGAAAAAAAAATGCATTCTATTGATTACATTATTTGATTAGCATAATACTATAATTGAATGCAATTGTGATTATAGTGGATTACATCAAATCAGTTAATTCCTATTATATTGTTTTGATTACATAATCCGAATTACATCTTGTATGAATTAATATGTCGGTACTTATATATTTTATAAATCGATATTTACACATTTATATTCTTGATTTTTAGTCTTAATAGAAATAGAAAAGTGTATTTCACATTTTTCTGTATTTTTCATATATAAAATATGAGTATTCTATTAATTACATTATTTGATTAGCATAATACTATAATTGAATGCAATTGTGATTATAGTGGATTACATCAAATCAGTTAATTCCTATTATATTGTTTTGATTACATAATCCGAATTACATCTTGTATGAATTAATATATTGGTACTTATATATTTTATAAATCGATATTTACACATTTATATTCTTGATTTTTAGTCTTAATAGAAATAGAAAAGTGTATTTCACATTTTTCTGTATTTTTCATATATAAAATATGAGTATCATTTCATGATTATTTGTGAACATGCTAAACAAATGCTATGTAATCATCATTCCATTACAATATATTCTCACTCATTGCATTTCGATGAACTCCTTGAACCAAATGACTTATTTATGTTTCAATTTATAAGCGATTATATTAATCTTGAAAAAGCCTCTTAAAAAAATTACTGAATTTTTGTTAACTTGGTTCAGTACCCATGAGAGTCAACTATGTCCGGCGACAGATACATTTGAAAAGGTGTTAGGCTGCAGAGGCAACAGGTGAAGGAGCAACAAGGGCTGCTCTTACTACTGCCACCGCTGGCAATTGGGGTACGGTGGTGGACGAAGAATGGAGGGCCAGTGATAGTGCGAGTGAAAAGACCAAGAGAAATGGCTTAATGGAAAAATGAAAGGCCCCCTTCTGCTTTAAATTGACATTACATTACATGCCTCATCTTTCTCTCTTCTTCTATTGGTTGATTATAGGGAAATTTAGTCTTAGATTTCAAATACGCAAGATATTTAAGGAATGGATGGAAAAAAAATATTTAATAAAAAGTCCCAATTGATGGAGTTTACTTTAATTCTTTACTTTCTGCGAAACAATCCGGCTCGTGTCATGATGTAAGGATGACAATCACACTCAGACGAACTAAGTACAGGGATATACTGCAAGGTATTCTAGTGAAAAAGTTTGCAAGGCATTGAAAACATTAATGCCCCGTTTGCTACGTGGAAATGTTTTTGTTGGAAATGGAAGTGGAAATGGAAGTGGAAGTGGGTTTTAAAAGCTGTTTGGTAGGAGGGAAGAAGTGAGATATAATTTTTAATTAAAATATGTATATCTATTGTGAAACTACCAAAATGCCCTTTTACCCAAAAATTCCATCCTTCGATTGTGAACAACGGAGCTGGAGAAAACCATCGTGACGGAGCCTTCGACGGGACTTCGAACTTCAACCTTCGACGGAGAACAACGGAGCTGGAGAAAAACATATTTGAAGACGGAGCTAACGACAGAGAGAACTTCGGCCTTCGACCTTCGACAGAGATGGAGCCTTCGACGGAGACGGAGCCTAGGACGGAGATAGAGGATTGCGGCCTGCTTCATGCTCACAGATTTGAAGTGGACGGAGAAGAACAGTGAGAGCTAAAAAATGGGACATCGTCCTCGCCGTCGCCACCGTCGCTGTCCTTGACGTTGTCGCCTTCGCCCTTCTCGCCACTGTCACATTGCCGTCACCATCCTCGCGCCGGGCAGGGAAGCCGTCGGAGTTCATGCAGGAAGAGGGAGATGGGGAAGGTAGGGCGAAGTTGTAAATTGATAAAATGTTGAAGAGTATAATGGAGAATAAAATTCACTTCCATGGAACTGGTTTGAGTTCCATGAAGTAGAGTTGAGAACCCACTTCTCACCTTTTGCTGGAAATGTGGGTTCCATGGAACTTGGTTCCATGATAACAAACAGCCCAAAATTCAATTCCAAACCCAATTCCAATTCTAGATATTTAATTCCTCTCTACCAAACGCGGCATAAGGGCGACCAAGGGCAGAAACTTGAGAGTAAACCATGCAAACAGCTAGACTCTTTTGCAAGCCAGGTTTGCAATCTGATACGGACCCAAATTATGCAGAATGCTATTTTACACATTCATAAGCCGAAGAAATGCGTATCAGTCAGTTCATATTAGAAACGAAGCCAATCATGGGAAATAAAACATAAGGCACAAAGAAATAATGAATGCATACTGTAAAATACTTATCAGTTATCAGTCACTAATACACACAGCATATTATCTACATCGAACTTGAATATCATTAGACAGTAATAAGAAGTTAAAGAAAAAAAAGAAACTTCAACCTAACTACAGCGCCAATGTAAACTTGGCGTCAAGTGTACAACGGCAACTCGGTCCATGCTCCAGAGACATGACCATTTTCACAAACAAAAGCTCGAACAACTGGCTCGCCATCATCATGGAATCCGAAAAATCGCCTTAAACAGAACGCAGAATGTAAATCCCAAGTCTCCTTGCATTGGCAAAACGCACAGCTCAGAGAAATCTTTTTCCGATTCCCATCGTTGATTGTCCTCCATACCCTGGACCGCTTAAAATTCTTGAAAATTCCTCTGAAAAGCATGTAGTTTCTCTTCTCCTCGTTGTGCAGACAGCCAGGCCAATCACAAATATACAGACAATCATCTCGAAACTGTCTAGCAAGTAGCTTGTTTCCCTGCTCTCTGCTCAGGTTCCATATTCCAGAAGCCAAATGCGACCGCGAGCTCAGTGACCTGCAGGTCTTCCTTTTCTTAAAGGAAGAGAATTCCCGACCGACCTTGACAACACCTTTCCCAGCCTCCTCACATAATTGGGGTTCAGGGCCATCTATGGATTCGGAAGGATTATGGACTGTATCATTATACAGGTCGTCGTATAGAGACCAGTAACAATTAGAACCAGAAGCACCCGAATCTGAAGAACCATTCAATCGACTGCTGAAGTTTTCTTGGGACGATGTGACTGCGTGCGGGGAAAACGATCGCCGGTAACCCTCGCCTGGGCCGAGCTCTCGCTCCAGCCCGAAATCCGAGCTCTCCAAGAGAACCCCCGCATGAAGGAGGCCGGGACAGCAGACGGCGAGCTTATGCAGGGAAGCCCAACCGCCAGGCGGAACAGACGAATCGGAGAGAAGATCGGAGACGATGGATGGAATGGTATGGTAGCACTTGATTTTCCAGCAAAAATTGCGAATCAAGGAGGAGAATTTGGTGCAGACACAGGCAAGGCGAGCCCAATGTCGGGGATCGTCTTTGAGGTTAAGGAAGATGTGGAAAGTAATGTCATCCGGGAGCATTGAGAAAACTGTTTCCGCCATTGTCGATCGGTCTTTGTGCTGCGGCCTGATCGAATCAATACGAGGTTTGGTGTTTTGCTATGGACCTAAGATCGACATATGAAGCGAGGCATTCCGATTTGTAGCACATTCACAGGATCTAGGGACTAGTATTAAGCCAACGTTATAGGTATCCGATGAGGTGTGCGCCGCCAAACTCCATCTCCGCCCTCCGGGATTGAATAAATCTGTGGATGTATTGAAACCGAGTCATAAAAGCCTTGAATTTATCCATACGCTTTCACTGGTTGCTTATCTGACAAGTAACTTTTTTGGACACACCCATGATTTACTATTATTCGTTGTAAGACCACTGTGTACAAAATAATATCCAGTCGAGTAATCTGGAAGCATGATTCATGGTTGGCAAAAGATGTACTAAACCGTGAAAAATAAACATTTGCAGGCATCATTAAGATGCACAGTGAAAATCTCCTAGTGACTTAATAGTGACCGTGGAAAATTAAAGGAAAAATTCTCAGAAAAATACCGTATTAATTATAAAATTCTAAAATGTTTATGTGCCTATTTTGGAAGCACCTTTCGGCTTACAAAATATATTTTAGACTTAAAAATTCTTTAGCTTGCAAATTCTAATGTTTGGTAACTTATTTTTTTAAAATACATTTTGTCAAAATATATTCTTTTAAAATATATTCTCTCAACAATTTTTTAAATGGGCTCTATGTCAATGTATCGAAGGATACAGTGGGACGTGGGAATCTAAAATTTTAAAACGTGGCTAAAAAGATAAAAAGGATCTTTCTCTAATTTCTCAATTCCTCCCTCTCCCTCTCAATATGTGACATTGATGTCAGTTCTAATATGTGTATTACCATTTACTATCATTTTTAAATGTGTGACAATGGGAGAAATTTAACGAATTTGATCAAACTTTATGGAATTAACTACACTTTTAAATACATTAATAACTCATGAAATAATTTTAAGAAGTTGAATACCGTCATTGAATGCCACATTCAACAAGTGAAACACTAGGGAAAAAGAGTCATATTTTGAAAATCAATTACATGTTTAAAGGGATTGATAACTCGAGTAACATGTTTAATAAGTTATTTAATATCATTGACTACTATATTTATCAATTCAACACTTTGATATTCCCATATGATCTTTTAGTAGGAATATGGGGTTTGTGAAATTGGCATTGCCCTTGTGTAATTTAGAAATTCAAGCCAGAAGTGTCGTAGCTTTGCGCAAGTTACACTCCTAAGATTCAGGTCCAAGTTTTCGACTATGACTGATCCATGTTTAGTTACACTCATAAGATTTTCAGACCCCCGATAGGAGGAATGGCATGATTCGTCTTCAAGCGTGAGCACAAAATTCTACACATGCATAATGTTCGATGATCTGATTCGGTGATAAGGCTGTACCGTTTGAAAATATTCAAGACTGAAAAATACATGATAATGAAAAGCAAGTCCTCTCTCAAAATTTCACTGATCCGAAGCGAAAATAACCTCCCCAAATCCAAGCGCAGCTTCAGCATGTCTTCAATGGATACACGTTTCATCCTTTTAGTCATATCGCTAATCCAAAGCATTTACGAGTTAGCCACAAGCAGGGGATTCTTATTTTTATACATACGGTATCTCTCACAGAGCTTCTGTAGAGTTGCAATTGAATGCTGCAAGGGATTTAGCTTCATATCCATGAACATACCCTGACCAAAAAGGAGGAGGATAAAGATGTAAGCCACGATATCTCTCTCAAGGTGTAATTTTCATTTTCTTGAAATAAAAGCAAATGCCAAACCTGATAATCATCTCCATATTTATCTACCAGTCGTCCAATATGAAGCCGTTGCATTGCTGTCAAAGGTTGAGGTGGTGCACTTTTTCCATCCCTTCGCTTCTTTCCCAAGGCTGATTTCAAGTCTACAAGATTCAAAGAAAGGATATATAGACTCAGAAAACCATGCATAGATGCTTCTTAGGTTGAAGGACAGCTTGAACTTCAACTAAATAATATTGCCATGAAGATTTACTACGGGTGGGCCGAGTGGCAGATTGAAAATGGACATGGATTAAATAAGAATATTTCATAATTTTTACTCGTCTGCCATGTGAAAGGACAAAACGGGGATTATTTCTGATCCAATTCATTCGTGTTTTTTTTGTCTTCCGTTTCTATAACCAACAATTTTATGTACTAAACAACCTGCAAAATTTTCAACTTATTTGTTGCATCATCTCATTTCAGCTTTTGCCAAGCAGGTCCCAAGAGTAGTAATTAAGATTATCTCATCCTCATAGAATGTTTAGATTCAAGGAAGATGCCCACAAATTTTGGATGTCTTAAAAATTTTACTAAGGAAGTAAGGCTTCGGTACCAAATCAGATATTTTGTAATTTGAAATACTTAATAATAAGGGAGAAATTAAGCCTACGAGCTAGGGAAATCAAGCAAATGACATCACAGCAATCAACAACTTAAACATTACATTTGACTTCTACAATCCTGCAAACTTTAGTATAAACGCCGGGGTTGGTAAGAGACCCTCCAGCTCCCTAGCGAACTTCATAAAAATAAGTTAAAATGATAAACTAACACAAATGTATGTTTATCAAAACAAATTGATTTTTTCACGTTGGTTATATATCGAAAGTTTAAAGAGTTTATTAGTATTTTATAGCGTCATAATTATACACAAGCATGAAAGTCTTCACGCCTGAAAATCCGGGCATGTTTTGGCCACGTTGATCACTTATCAATGATTTAACTATTTGATAAATGTAATGTAACTAACACGCACAGACAGACTGGGAGAGCGATCCATTGTTTTAAAAATTATATATATTTAACAAAGGAAATATCTGACTCACCGTCTTCTTCGAGGTCGCTACCGGTATCGAGGAGCTCCGATTCGGCGAGAGCATCATCCGCGTCGGCAGAAGGAAGTGTAACCTGAAGGGAATCGCTTTCCACAATATGATGAGTACGAGATCGAACGCTGAGCAAGTTGGGATTGGAGACGACGCCGAAGGACTTGTAATTTTGAATGACGCTACCTTTGTCGTCCCATTTAGAGTCTTTGTCAGCAAGGGAGTGCAAAAACTTGGGAGGAAGGCAGAACGCAGGCTTGAATACTCCTGGCTTCTTCTTCGGCAGACCCACCTGCACCTTTGATTTCGATCGCTTCAATTTTCTTCGCGACCCTCCCATCTTCTCAACGTCCGGACCTGGGAGAAATTATAAGCAGGGGCTGGTAGAGGGTTTTAGGGTTTAGCAATTTATATACGCATCCTACGGCGTCGTTTTTGTACTCGCTTCACTGGACCCCATAAGCCCATACTAATTTTTTTAGCCCAGACATAAGCCGATGCAAAAGATTGTGGGAGATTTATTTTAAGGGGGGGAAGTTATTTATGAAAAGATTTGAAGAGTTGTTAATGATAGTTGTTCCATTTATCAATAGTGCTTTTCAACTTATCATTAACAATCTTTTAGAACCTTTTCATAAATAACTTCTTTCCTTGAGACTTACAACCTACGAATTTTTTAGCACTGCGAGACTAATATTGTGGATGCTATTTCATTAATTTATTGTTTGTAATGATAAAGAGAGATTTACACTATTTGAACTTCAAATGAACTCATTCTACCTTAACACTCTCAAACAAGTACCGCCTATAACCCTTCATGCTTTATCATTTAACTCATTTATCACTTCAATAATCATTGGTTATATGTTTGCGTAAGGTTAATTTCGTATAATTTAAAATTTTTACTGTAATACTTACTTATATAACTTAAAGATCTATAATGTTTTTTTTTATACATTGATAATGTCTTTTGCAGACCCTTGTTATGGGTCCAAATCTTGTTTTTTGCCCCATCTCTTTTTGGCCAAAAATAGAATTATATTAAATGCTTGTTTGACTCCTAGGTGGGAAACATAGTTTTGTGATAAAACTTAAGTGTTGCCCAAAAATTTATATTTTATCTAAGTACTCACATTTTTAACCAAAATATTCATGAGACAAAACATAATTTTGAAACTTATGTTTTAAAAAAGTTATTTTCTTGTTAAATCATACTTTCTTTTATAATAAATTTCTCTTTACTTTTTTTCTTTCTTCTTCTTATTAGATATATTTGAATAAGCCTCCAGCTGTTACTAGAATACTGGAGATTATTAGCTTTGAATAAGTCACCTAGTTTTAATTCTGTTAGTAGTTGCGTGATATCAGCAAGTAGTTGCGAGATATCAGCAAAGTAATTTGGTTTTAGATATTTTTCTGTTTGTAAGCTGGCTATATATATTTCGTATAGCACATGAATAAAATTAGGAGTTATCATTTCTTTATCAAATATTATCAGCTATTTTTCTTTTATAACATTCTGGTATTAGAGCCCTCAGAGGCTTGATACATCATAGCTGCAGCTAGCTAATCTGTAAGACAGACAGAGAGTGGTGGCAACAGAAAATACTTTTGTGCAACCTGTAATTCCTAAGTTCGATGGTCACTATGATCATTGGGCAATGTTGATGGAGAATTTTCTACGTTCAAAAGAATATCGGGGCTTGGTGGAAACTGGAATTTCAGTTGTATCTGATGGAATGACACCAACTGAAGCACAGCAACGTCAAATAGATGAACAGAAGCTTAAGGACTTGAAAGCAAAGAATTATCTTTTTCAAGCCTTGGATCGTTCCATTCTCGAGACGATTCTCAAGAAAGACACCGCCAAGGACATATGGGACTCTATGAAGAAGAAGTACCAAGGTTCAACGCGGGTTAAGCGAGCTCAATTACAGGCATTGAGGAAGGAATTTGAGACACTCCATATGAAGGGTGGCGAGACTGTGAATGATTATTTTGCACGTACGCTTATGATCGCGAACAAGATGAAGGCTAATGGTGAAAACAAAAGTGACACCGAAGTAGTGGAAAAGATATTGCGATCTATGACTCCAAAATTCAACTACGTGGTTTGTTCAATTGAGAAGGCCCAAGACACTAGCGAACTGTCTATAGACGAATTGCAAAAGCAGTTTGCTAGTGCATGAGCAAATGATGATTAGCCCGGAAGAGGAACAAGCTTTGAAGGTGACTTATGGGGAATCTTCTAATCGAGGAAGAGGTCGTAGTGGCTATCGAGGATGAGGAAGGGCAAACTTTGACAAATCCACTGTTGAGTGCTTCAATTGTCATAGACTAGGGCATTTCCAGTGGGAATGTCAGAGCAAAGAAAGCAATCATACTGAGATTATTGATGAAATGGTGCTCATGGCTCAAGTTGGAGATGAACAACTCCAAAGCGACGATTGGTTTCTAGACTCTGGTTGCAGCAACCATATGTGTAATAGAAAAGAATATTTTGCAGATCTCAATGAGCGATTTGCAGACAATATGAAGCTAGGGAATAATGCAATCTTGGTGGTGAAAGGAAAAGGAAATGTGCGGCTGCAGATTAACAATCAAATACAAGTAATAACTCAAGTTTTTTATGTGCCTGATTTGAAAAATAATTTGCTAAGTGTTGGACAGCTTCAAGAGAAGGGTTTGGATGTGCTTATTCAACATAACAGTTGCAAGGTTTATCATCCTGAAAGAGGTGTTATCATGAAATCTGCGATGTCCTCCAATCGCATGTTCAAAATTGCAGCCGTGTCTCTAGCATCTGGGACAACTTGCTTCAATACGATAACTGGAAATATTGGTCAATTATGGGATTGCCGCTATGGTCATTTGGGTTTCAATGGACTCAACACCCTACAGCAGAAGGAAATGGTAGTGGGTCTGCCGCCGCTGATACAACCATCAAGAGTGTGTAAGGAGTGTTTGAATGGGAAGCAACAACGGGATCGATTTCCTAAGAAGAGTGCCTGAAGAGCTGAATTGCCATTACAACTGATTCATTCTTATCTATGTGATCCTATTCAACCAACTTCCAACAGCAATAAGAGGTACTTCATTTATTTCATTGATGATTGTACTCGAAAGACATGGATCTATTTTCTACATGAGAAATCAAAAGCATTCAAGTTCTTTAAAGAGTTCAAAGCCAAGGCTGAACGTGAAGCAGGTTTGAAAATTAAGGGTCTTCGAATAGATCGTGGCGGCGAATTCACTTCATCAGAATTCTCAGATTTTTGTGCTGAAAATGGGATAAAAAGGCAGCTCACTGCTCCGTATTTGCCTTAGGAAAATGGCGTTGCTGAGTGAAAGAATCATACCAGTGTGAATATGGTTCGAAGCATGATGATTGCAAAAGGTATCCCGAAGAGCTTTTGGCCAGAAGCAGTTAATTGGGCAATTCATATTCTTAATAGAAGTCCGACATTAGCGGTGCAGAACAAGACACCAGAGGAAGCTTGGAGTGGAAAAAAACCATCTGTTAGGTATTTTAAAGTCTTTAGATGTTTGTTCATGTGCATGTGGGACATAACTCTTGAACTAAATTGGATAAACGTAGTGTACCATGCGTTTTATTGGGAGTTCGTGAAGAATCAAAGGCGTATCAACTCTATAATCCCATTGATAGAAAGATAATTATTAGTCCGGATGTTGTATTTGAAGAGGATAGATGTTGGAATTGGGGAGAAGAATTCACAAGCTCAATTCCATCTGAATTGGATTGGCATGACAATGAAAATGATGCTGAAGAAGATAATGGTATGGAGGAAGAGATGGAAGAAGATGAAGAAGGAGCTGCACAACAAGATGAAGTGGTCCAACAAGAAGAAGAGGCTTGTGAACAACAACTTCCAAGAAGGCAACACACTCAACCTTCTTAGATGCAGGACTATGTAACAGGTGAAAGGTTGTTTGATGATGATTTTGAGTCACATTTGACTGTCAACAGTGGAAATGATCCTATCCACTATGAAGACGCATCAAAGAATCCAATTTGGAGAAAAGCTATGAAAGAAGAAATTGAAGCTATAGAAAGAAATGGAACTTGGTATTTAATTGAGCTTCCAGGAGGTGCTAAGAAGATTGGGGTTAAATGGATCTTCAAAACTAAGCGTGATGGGAAAGGAGATGTCAGTAAGCATAAAGCACGATTGGTGGTTCAGGGATATAATCAAGAATATAGAGTAGATTACAAGGAAGTGTTCACCCCTGTAGCCCGAATGGAGACCATCCGATTGGTCATTGCTGCAGCTACTCATCATGGATGGCCCATCTACTAATTGGATGTTAAATTTGCCTTCTTGCATGGGGAATTAACTGAAGATGTTTTTGTTGAACAACCACAAGGATTCGAAAAAAAGGGAATAAGGAAAAGTTTACAAGCTGAATCGTGCTCTCTATGGCTTAAAACAGGCCCCCGGGCTTGGTATAGTCGTATTGAAAGCTATTTTCTGAGCTGTGGATTTGCAAAATGTGAATATGAACCCACTTTATTTACTAAGGTGGAAGAAAACAGTATTATGGTGGTAAGTTTGTATGTGGATGATTTGATTTATACAAGGAACGACAATGAGTTGCTAATGGTTGAAGCAACAATAATCAGATTTGTTGACGGACATAGGAAATGAAGGTCTTGAAGCAACGCAAAAATCTGATGGTATTTTTGTGTGTCAAAAGAAGTACGTGATAGATCTCTAGAGAAATTTGGAATGAGCAATTCAAATTTTGCTCATAATCCGATGGTTCCAGGAAGCAAATTAGGCAAGGATGAAGAAGGAAAAGAAGTTGATAAAACACTCTGCAAACAGATAGTCGGCAGTTTAATGTACGTAACTGCCACACGGCCAGACATCATGTACATTGTGGGTCAAGTTAGTCGGTTTATGGAAAATCCAAAGGAGCTTCATTTTCAAGCAGTAAAGCGAATCATACGCTATCTCAAAGGAACTTGCGAATTTGGACTGTTCTATCAGAGAAATGGAGGAAAAGATCTGATAGGTTATACAGATAGTGATTATGCTAATGACGTTGAAGACAGAAAAATCACATCAGGCTATGTTTTCATTATGAGTGAGGCGGCTATCTCATGGAGTTCGAAGAAGCAACCAGTGGTGAGTCTATCAACAACTGAAGCGGAATTTATAGCAGCAGCTGCAAGTTCTTGTCAGGCTGTGTGGCTTAGGCAATTACTTGAGGCAGTAGAAAGAAATCAAATATGCCCTACTGTTATCTATTGTGACAATAGTTCTACCATAAAGTTGTCAAAGAATCCAGTTATGCATAGGAGGAGTAAACACATCAATGTAAGTTTTCATTTTCTAAGGGATCTTACAAGGAATGAAACTGTTGAGCTGCAACATTGTAGTTCACAAGAATAAGTAGCTGATGTCATGACAAAGCCGCTCAAGCTGGAAGACTTTGTTCAAATGAGAAGGAAGTTAGGAGTTGTCGCAAATGTAAACTGAATATTAGATATATTTGAATAAGCCTCCAGTTGTTACTAGAATACTGGAGGTTGTTAGCTTTGAATAAGTCACCTAGTTTTACTAGAGTTCTGTTAGTAGTTGCGGGATATCAACAAAGTAATTTGGTTTTAGATATTTTTCTGTTTGTAAGCTGGCTATATATAATTCGTATAGCACATGAATAAAATAAGGAGTTATCATTTCTTTATCAAATACTATTAGCTATTTTTCTTTTATAACACTTTTCTCCTCATTCCTACTTACTTTTTTTGTCTCGAACTCCGTAAAAGTCAATAATTTCTCAGACACAATAACCTT
>JANTPZ010095258.1:0-12568 GCA_025593235.1 Vachellia pachyceras | reverse complement strand
CTTCTTCTTCTTCTTCTTCTGCTTCTTCTGCTTCTTCTTCTTCTTCTCCTCCTTCTTCTGCTTCTTCTGCTTCTTCTCCTTCTTCTTCTCCTCCTCCTTCCTCCTCCTCCTCCTCACCTCTAGCCTTAATTATAACTCTCACTCTTAGTCCTTTCTTTTGATTAATTTTCTTTTTTTCTCTTTTTGGAATTTGTCACTATCAGTATGGTATTCATAATTTCCACTATGTTCCTCCTTAAATGTTAATAGGCGCTTTCACTTCCCTACATCTCCTGTCACTTGGGCTTTCATGTTTTCTTCATTTGCTTTGTTTTCCATTATAATTATATTGCAACGCCACCCCAACACACTTGTATTTTACTTTTTCCATGCAGCAATTATATATACCCTGTTTGGTTCACTGCTATACGTGGCAGATCGATCGATGTGTGCAATAGAAAAGGAAATGGAAAAGGAAAAGGAAAAGGAAAGGCATATTCCATTACTGTTACCTCTGGTTTGGAAGGAATGCAATCTGAATTTCATTCAACTCCCACTAATTTATCATGGTAGAGGATTCTTGGGCATGAGGCATCAAGTTATAAATATAAACATCAAGTTATAATTTATCACAGTACAGGATTTTTATCACTCCCTCCCTCTTGTTCTAAATATAAACCTTTGTATACACTATATATAGATAGAAACTGATATTATTATTAGTAGTAGTACCGGAGGAAGTATATTATTTCATGTATCATGTTTTTCCTGCAAAATAATTATTCAAGACCATCCAAATATTCTGTTTTTTATTAAATCTTTTTTAATTCGACAAACAGAAAGTTTCTTTTAAAGCATTAAATTCAAAAATAACATTGTTTTATTATTTTTTTGCAAATTTAGAAATTAAAAAAATATTGTTATTAGAATTTTTGAAAAATTCCATATATTTTTATGTCGTGTGGCTATTGCTATATATTATTTGATCATATTTCCTTTTTATTCTTTTATTATTTTCATTCAACCAAGTAGAAATCCAAACAAAACTACTATTCTTTCTTCCATTTAACTTGCTTTTGCCATGCAAGATGGATTGGGTTTGTGGTTAATTATACATCTGGGCGATCAACTCAGGTAAATTAAAAGTTCATTGAATATTGATCAGTATGGGTTCGGATTGAATAAAAAAATCCCATACTTGTGTGATATAAATTCAAAAAGATTTGATTATGATTGTCCCGATCCATTCCTTGTCAAGGAATTAACCAAGGTGAGATTTGACCTCTGAGAATTACACCTTTGTGCCTTTCTATGGTAAATAACGAGAAAAATAAATATTTTTAATTAATATCTCATTATATATGTAATTGGGATCCCTTTATTATTAATATCATTCAGTTGGCTTTTTTTGGAAGAGATTAATGAGGTTGAACACATTATTTAAAAATATTTATTTGTGTGTGTCATTGAATTATATACCAAATTAATTTAAAAAATGATAATTATAGATATTTTAAGATAATGTATTTAACTTACTTAATTTCCCAAAAAAGCCAATTAACCCTTATATATATAATATATATTAATGATTGAAAGTAGTATTATTATAAAATCCCATATACATAAGTGGCAATAACTTTGGTGGAGTTTTCTCCTGAATTCCAACATTATATAAGACATAGGTTTTTGCAGAATGTGATATCTAGGAAGTCACAATGATTGATTATAAAAAAGGCATCATAACCCAAATTGATTTAAGATATTTATATGAAGATGAAGGTTTTGTTGCCTTGTTCAATGAATCTGAGAATTGGATATATATATATATATATTAATATATATAATACTACTTTACGTCAACAACTGATGGTATTTGGCGAGGAGAATGTGGAATGAGCCAAAGTTTCTAAAGACAAATTTTGTATAATAAAAAGCTAGGTGACATAGTTAACCACTTAATTCTTGAAATTTTTGAAGAGAATGAATGACTTACTACGATTGTTTAAATATCGATTTGATGATATTGACGGAGTTGTGGAACAGCTAGCTTCTCTTGACATAAGCCGCCAAAAGAGATAAGAGTATAAATAAAGAAGCAGGTGTACTGAAGTAATTATAAATGGTAAGGAATAAAAATGAAATTTTCAATATGTATAGAAGCAACTTTAATTTTCCTGAGGCGATAAGGACATATAATGAGATTTTCAAACGTAGCTGCAGGTAGCTATATACCTTGTTTGTGTGATTCACGCAATTCTTGTAATTTCAGCCAAAAATATTTGGCAGAGAGGTTCATGCATCTATATATTAACACGTTAATCCATCTATATGTGTGTGCTTCGAATTAGTCCCCAGTTAGCTTCCATCGTTCCAACTCAAAACCCCAGAAATTAAAAACACGGCATATATATGTGTATATATATACTTCTCTCCACGTGTATACGTATACATGTGTATAAATACACATATATATACACTTTGTGTGGTGGCCTTCTCTTTTCTTTGTTCATCGATCCCACTTGTTAATACCCCGCGCACACGCACGCACAAACACAAAGTGATCGAGATGGTTTAGCATATAATAATTATTTCAAGGTATATCATATTATTGGTGGTTCACAAGGGCAACAGGTTCTTGCAGTGGGAGCTTTAAATACATATGATGAGTCAATTCGGATCCACTTAGGTGAAGCCTCGAATCTTTGACATTTATTCGCGTACATTAATCTCATTGTTACCATTTTCTTTTAAATATCCTAAACGCATTCTCACCATTTGAGCTACCTAGATCGCTTGCTTAATTTTTGAGTGAGATTCAACGCAGTATTTTTTTTTGAAAATCAAATGGTATTAAAGAAAAGAGAGATGGAGGCATAAATTAGTGAGTGGGGAGACTTCCAGAAAATAAGGTATATATTAGTACTCTGTGATTTATTTTGCAACACTCATTTACCAATTTTGAACCACTAAATTTTTGCTCAAATTCTTCTCAAAGCATATTAAGAATAAATCCCAGTTATCTTATAAAAAATAATTTGCACCCCTCCTTGAGCCAATGTCCTGAGTCCACAAGAATATCATAATAGTAATAAAGAGGCCTTTTGTCTGCTCTTTTGGGAGGTATTAGGTTATCTATCCACTGAATTTGCTAGCGAATAATACTACAGGCGAATAACTAGGAGCGTGTGTACATGCGCGTGTCTTTTGTATTGTCGTTAATCATATATAATCATCTATCTTTCTCATCAAATGTAGGCATTAACCACAGGGCTGCTAATCAAAGGTGGGTTTACTTACTTAACTAATCTCTAGTTTAGTACCCACTCTCTCTGTTACTTTTTATAAGAAATAAATAATCAAATCACGTTTAAAAAATCAGTTAAAATTAGTTGAAAACACAAAAAGTGTAATTTTTTTCACTAAAATACCTTCATTTACATGGAAGAAAGAGAATGTGTGGCAAAGAGAGAACAATTAAATACAATCATATACACACGTAATTGAATGGAGGTAAAACGGGAAATCAACAAAAAAGTCGAGGGAATTTTCAAGTGATTCTTATAAAAGGAAGCATATTTATGCCTAGCTAACTTTGTATCATATATAATGGAACGGAGGGAGAAAATAAGTAGCCATCAATAAACAAAGGTCACGTTGCTGCTTAAGCTAGCTAGGGAAAATGGATCAGATACACGAACCTAAGGAATAATGGTTGATATATGGTGGATAACATGATAAAAATGGTTTTGGTTATTATAACATAGAAAGCAATTATACCTAACCCCCCCCCTCCCAAAAGAAAAGGACCAATCAATCACTTGAGGAAAAATCAATGAAGCAGTTGGACTTGTAAGAATAACAATTATGTTTTATAATGAGATGGAGGCTAGCAATTCCAGAACTTAATATGAAAACGGACCAACCAAAAGCCTTGACTTCGAAATTGCATGCCACATATATAGCATATTGCAATGTAATTCAGTATAAGTGGACACTCATCTATATATATATATATATATATCCTCGGAAATAAAGCATACTCTGTTAGTCTGTTTTCTTCTTAAACTTAAATCTCATCAGTCATTCTTTCATTAATTAAAATCAATATATATTTACCGTTCATCCATTATTAATTCGTGTTAGATTTTTTCCCAATGTTAGAAAGTACTACACATCGTTTTCTTCTGCCAAGTGAAAAGGGAACCACACGTACCAATAGGTTTCATGCACTATTTGATGAGACAAACGTAACTTAAGCCAATGGCTTATTTATGTAATGTAAATAAATTCTCAGCACTTGTAAGAATATCTGATGAGTGATTAAAGGGATATATAAAATAGCACAGTGGGATTCATTTTATGAGACAGACATGATGATTGAAGAATTCAAATGCGGTTATTATCTCTTCTATCCTCTCTCGTTCTCTCCTCTCCTCTCTTTTCCCCTTTCCGTTCTGTGTTCTACTTCAGTGAGTCATCACACACACATACAAACAATATGTAAATGGGAAAGATGGAATTTAAAAATAGAACTTTTAGGAAAGCACTAAAAATCATTGAGGAATTGAATCAAGGAGGGAGTGACCCGCGTGTCCTGTCATGATATAATTAAGTAGAACCAGTAAATACAGATTAATGGTGTAAAATTAAATATAGGGCATGTACTTACATAAGTAATGGAGAGTTAATAGCAGTGGGTGTGGGTGTGTAATTGATATATGCACTGAAGGAGGACAAAAATTATATGGATGGATGGATATGTTCCCTTTCCCAATCGTTTTTGACCTTTAAGTAAGGTGACATTACCAGTTATTAACACAAGTCACAACCAAACACTTGTAGTTTTGGAACATTGTCATCATCCAAACTTTTTTTTTCAAAAAATAAAATAAAATGACATGATTTGTAGCTTATCAAGGTAATTAAAGAAGGTAATTCGAGGCATGATGATTTACTTAACAAGAAAAAGTGTGTGTGAGAATTGTCTGATTATGAATTTAATGAACTTGTGCTTCGCTTCGGGACACTGCATGGGTTTGGGTTGCCCGAAAACCAACCCCACCCTTATTCCTCTACTCCTCTCACTTTCTCTCTCTCATGTAATCTATACAAATCATATAAGAGTTGATTAACTTTTTTTTAAAGATTAAAAAAGTTAAATATATTGTTTAAAAGTATTTATTTATGTATATTATTGAATTATATATCAATACGAAAGTTAAGCAGATTAGTTTAGAGAAAAATGATAATTATAAATACTTTAAATAATGTATTGAATCTCTTTAATCATTTCGAAAATAGCCTAAGTGACGGTTAAGGATAGGCAGTGTATTCGTTAATATCTCATATGCATACATGAGCGTGACGCGGTGTTGTGAATTGTGGGGTGCAATTGCATTTCCACCGAATCCTTAAAGTCGTCCGTGCATTGTAGAGTATGCGTTTTCCACCCTTAAAGGATAGGGAGGAAAAAGGATTAAAAATAAAATCAAACATTAAACAAATAAAAGAGAAAAGGAGCAATTTCAAACAAGCAAGCGAGCAATCATTGCAACTGGAGAAGCTTCTCTTTATAACCTCAAATGTTGACCGCATAATTTAAATGAACTTTTCTTAATTACCCAAAGAAAGAGTGCATGAAAAGAAGGAAACAAAAGAGGACCATTTACACATATGCTTTTGAGTCAGTGTGCATGCATGTAGCCATTGATTCTTCCTCATTATTTACCGAATAATCTTAACTTTAATCAATTCAGGTCACTCATATATCTTGTCGTTAATTTGTTTATAACGCCCATAATTTGTATCCACCGACTTACTCCCAGGTCATTTTCCTTGTATGTAGATATAGGGTCTTCTTTGAATTGCCTTTTTTTCCTTACAAAATCGTGTATAGAATTAAGATCTGGTCATCATCTTTCTACTTTCCTTTACCTGATCACATGATTTCCCTCAATTTACGCCAGTTTTGAGACTTAATTTGCATGCTTTCATACGATTTTTCCAAGTTCGTTACGCACATTCATCATGTTTCTTTCCTTCCTGGGCAATTTTTTTTTTAAATGTGAAGTGATTGAATTGAAAACTTAAACAAACAAAATTCTACACTAGATAGACACTTACATGTAATAATCAATGGTGCCTCAAACAAAATTACTTTCAATAAAAACAATATTTATGCCTATAAAAAGGAAGAAAACTCTGCACTCCCACAGTTACTGAGGGCAGTTTAGACCTAAGCCCAATCTATTGAAGGGAGGGTAAGTATGCAATACTTTTAAGGTGTGTGTTGAAAGAAATTTACTTCTCAGATTGTTTGTTCTTTAATTTTAGCCAAGAAACATAGTCTAATCCCTTCTCAAAATTTGAAAATTTCCAATCCCTTAGGTATCATTAATAATTTCTAATTTCCAGGCCCTGGTTGGCGGGCTGCAGAAATGCAGCCCGCACCGCATATGGCGGGTTGGCGACATTTAATTTTTTTTAAATAAACAACAGATATACAGTAACAGATCCTATCCCATAGGCCATATCATATGCAAGGGCAGAGAGATTCCAATCAAGATATGGGCTTTTGAATAGTTTTGATATCATGAATCATTTACATACAAACACACGCACACATGGACTCTAAAAGGATATTTCTTCTAATCTAGCAACAAAGAGTAGACTGAAGAAGAACCTTACCTTGGGGTGCGTAAGTAATAAAAGTAACATGCCTTTAAGATTTACAAGTAGAATCCCAACAAAATCTAAGATTAATTGCTAACAAAGATCTAATCATCCTCAATGATAACATTTGAAGCTTTATCTGAAACTGTCAAAGGTTCCTTTTCCTCTTCCTCAAGATCTTCTATATCTGCCAATGTCATATCCACACCACACACAATAAAAATTAAGTGTTAAATCAATTGCACTTTATAAAAAGAAAATCATGTTAATGAGATAAAAGAAAATCTGATATCCTAATCCTATCAATGAAAACCCAACAGCCACGAGATGTGATGCAATTTGTGCACCCTTTACTCTAGGCAAGTGCATGGGCATGGCGTGGAAATTGGAGTTAAAACTTGCATGGAATGAAATTCCAAAACAAACAAGAAGAGACACAATGTAACAGAAACAGAGTAGACGAGAAGGCAAATACTGATCATCAATTCATCAGTGGTAGGCCACCATTCAGACCCAAATAAAACAATCATACTCAGTTACTCACTATACCAGAAAACCAAGAGCTGATGGGCATGGCTCTCTTTTTTTCCAAAACAGCAAGCCACCATTCAGACCCACAGATTTGTTTTACCCAAGACAAAAAGGAAATGAACATGCATAACCATTATTTCAACTTAAAACAACCTCCAAAGTCCAAACATCAGAATAATGCCTTAAAACCAAAAAACCCTTATCATACCTGAGGCCAAACGAAAGATTGGAGGAAGATTAATAAGCAAACGGACAAACGAACAAAAAAAAACAATACCTGAGGCCAGCCGAGACTAGGGACAGATGGAGGAAGATCAGTCGAGACTCAAGAATGGGGGCAGATTAGAAGAACCTGTACAAGGAAAAAATACAATAAATTCGTAGACGGAGGCAGATCAGTCAAGATTAACAAGCTAGATCCTAGATGCTTAGCTGCTTACCCTAAATCGTAGACGGAGATCGAATGATGAAGCGAAGGAAAGCAACTTTGGGACTCTGGGTGACTGGTTCTCTGTCGTCGTCTCCGATCCGATGGAAAGTGGCTCTGGGTCTCTGGCCTCTAGATGACTGGGTTCTCTGCCGGCGAGGGGAGGGATCGACGGAGTGAGTGAAGCGAATCAGTGACAGCGAGGCGTGACCGCGCGAGCGACCAGAGGGGGTTGGGGAGTGAGTGAAGCGAATCAGTGTGAATTGTGAAGTTAGGGATTAGGGTTCAGCATTTCAGCTTCAGTCTTCACTCTTCAGCGTCTATGATGCCGCGCCGCGTGTCCTGTAAATTTTTTTAAAAAAAATAAAAAAACAGGGCCAAACCGCTAACCCGCGGGTTAGCCCGTCCTGACCCGCAGGTTCAACGGGGCGGGTTGAGATAACCCGCCCCCTATTGGGCTGGCTTTCTGCCAGCCCTAACCTGCACAAAAAAATGGGTTGACGGGTTGGGCCGCGGGCCCAACCCATATTACCACTACTAGTCCAAATGAATGAACACTGAGCTGTATGAATTTATTTTACACTGGCTTATTTTTTAAAAAACATAAATGAAATATGGAACCATCTACCTTTAATTTGCCAAGTCCAAAAAAAAAATTGAGTACGGCCGGCAAGGATTTTTTTTTTTTTTTGACTAAGTACCGGAATTCATTGCAAAAGAAGCGTCGTAGATTACAAGAGAGTACCCTCACCCGTCATGATCCACCCCGTGAAGGCCAGGTGGAGATTGCAAGCAATCCATTTATGCAAAGGCTTAGCTCAATTAGTTTCATTTCACCTAGCCAATAATTTATTTACAGATTTTTGGATATACAGCAATATGATATAACCAATTAAGCTAGCCCAAAAAATGGAGTCCCCTACTCAGGACCAACATTTCGTATTACTATTACATAAATAAACAATCCACAACTAGACTGTACAAAGTCAATAACTATGAACGTAATTGATGTGGCGCTCTGGCAGCAGACAGCTCTTTCTTGAGGGCCAGAACTTCCATGGCTTTGGAAGCCAACTGATTCTTCAGTTTTCCAGCACCCTCCTCATACCTTCTATTCATTATGTCAGATTCATCGATCGCTTCCTTATATCTTCCACGGAAAGCGTCTAGCTTCGCTTGTGTTCCCCGAAGCCTCATTCTAAGCTTTGTCATTTCCTTGTTATTTCTTACTCCATCCTGTTCATATTAACACCAATAGCACACGTCAATGGTCTCCAATGCTCAGCTCATATCAACTCAAAATGGACATAATACCTACCCCATGCATTTTGGCTTCCACGCTGGAAATTTTCCTACTTAGCTCCTCTACTTGGACCTTTGCTTGCGACAGCTGAAAACCAAAAGCTCTTCAAGCTCACTCAAGAGATTTAAAAGAAAGACTAAATATCAACCAAATGTATAGCTTTTGCCCTACCTCATCGTAGCAATCTTTTCGTTGATGTTCCGCTTCAGTTACATCATTTCGGTGCTCTTCCAATTCGATCATCATATTGTCCCTTTCTTTTGTAACGACACTGAGTTGTTCTCTGAGATTCTGTCAAGGAAGCATCATGGAATCAGTAACCTTCTTTCCGATTCATATTTTGATCATTTCTACGCATATAGGCAACGGAGAAGAAACCTGAAACTCGTTCGAGTGTTCTGTTGAAGTACCCAACTCTCGTAGAGTTGATAGATTGCCGCCTTCACGTTCATTTGTCTCCTGAAGCATATTAACTCTCTCTTCGTCAGTATTGTCATACCCCAAGGACACATTCCGAGTAGATGCGAAATAAATGGATTACAAGATCGAAATAAATGCGAGGTATGTTGTTAAAAATATCAAAGCAAGAAATTAACAACCGAACTCCCTTACCTTGCACTTGGCATTATCAGTTGTATCGTCATGGTTCTTTGGTTGCTCAACCTCCAAACAATTATCGCTGTATTTAACAACAAATAAGATAGAAGGCAATTCACTTAAGACAATTATAATAGGCAGGGCACCGTTAAAACGGATGAACAATCAGGAGTGAGGAGGCTGGAAGCAGGACTTAAGCGTCTCCGATTTGGAGGGGAAGGGAAAAAAACCAATCCAAGTAAATACTACATCAGCAGTCAAAGATAAGGTACCAGAAGTGAAATTTAATGAGAAGAAAAATGCCAAAAGCAAGTGAATGCAATTGCATTAGAACCCAATTAAGTGTTTGGATTAGTTTTTTTAACTTCACAGAGTTCTAAGTAATTTTGTACGAGGATTTTTGAATCGACTCGTGTGAAAGTGTTTTAAGGATTTTCTAAACAAGCCCTAACAAGTAATTAAAAATACGAATACAGCAATGTTAGCTAATTAGCATGGAATCAATGGGGGGTAAAGCAACTTTCTTAGCATTCCACCCGCTACTAACTCAAGCTTCAAGCAAGCATCTATTAAAAAAAATTAAAATATTATTTCTCTATGTCTGTGTGTGAGAAACTGAGTCCATGCATCAAAAGAAAGTAGTCAAACCCTCATGTCACATTTCATATTGCCTAGGAAACTACTACACTCGTATTTTTAAAATATACGAATGAATACGGATCCGATTACCCTTGTTATCAAGTATAGTAAACGCAAGTCATGCCACCATAGAATAAAGTAATCGGATGGGCTACCACGGGCCATAACAAAATTATGCCAAAGAAGAACTGAGCGTAGGACAAGCATTGGACAGAAAAATGAAGTTGAAGCACTAAAACCAAACTCCACAAAGCATATATGGTAAAATAGGACTATAATATGGTAGGAAAAAAATTAAAACATAGGAAAACAGGGAAATGAAATAAGAGAATAAGAATAACAAACCTAGATTTTTCGTTGAAATATGAATTCTCTTTTGAAGTCAATCTTTCCTTGAGGACCTTGCATTGTTCTCTATAAGATTCTAATTCATTCTTTACCTGAAATTTATAAACTTAATCGATTCAGGCAGACAAAAGTATGTGACTTACAAATGTAGTTTATCCACAAAAATTGAAAGCAAAACCCATGAAAAATTAGCGGGACTTGCATCAAAAGCAAATGGATAACTCTAGAACCATCATTGTTAAAACTTAAACTTTGATGCCAATTATATATTCGGGTTTTAACAGAAATGAAGTACCAATAACAATATCAAAACGGCATAATATAACAAGATAAAGAGTCGCGGAAATTCAAGAGACATGCAATATCTTAAAAACATATTTAAAGGACTTTAATGACATCAAAGCACGGATGAAGTATTCAAAATTAAAAAAAAAGCATTTTAAATGGAAGGAAAATGAATCTTACATCTAACAATTCTTTTGATAATGACATAGTCTGCGCATTGTTTAACCTCGCCTTTTCTTCTATAGCCTGAACTGCAGCTTTCTCCTTTGCAGACCATACTGCCTTTTCCTCCTCCATTTCCAAAAGGGAATCCGTAAGTTGCTGCAAGACCAAGGAAATAAAACAAAGCAACTTTATCTTGATATAAAGAAAGCTACCAAGAAAAAAAAAGATACATAACAATATAGAGAGAAAATAGCATTTGCATACCATTGCCAACTCTTCCTTTTCTTCAACCAACACCTTGATAGATTTTTCCAATTTTTCATGATGAGAATTAGATTCTTCAACCAATTGTCTCTGAATAGACAAGAATAAGATGCCAGATTTCAAGTTTAAAATTTGTTAGCAATTTCTTGTGTAATCTTTTTTAGATCAAAGAGCTGAACAAGAAACCTGAGCAGAAAGATGTAGAAAAACTTACAAGAGCAGAAATCTCTTCGTTCAAATTATTTAATTCAGAGTTTGATGCGTTGAGCCTATCAGACAAAGTTTCCAGTTCTGAAGCCAAACCTTCATTTATAGATATTAGATCTTCTTTCTCCTTCAATGCAGCTGACAGTTGTTGTTCCAAAGAAGTGATTCTTGTTTCTGATTCAAATGCAAGAACCTCCAGCTTCTTGTACTCTTCCTAAAACATGTCAATATTAAATTAACGAAGAATAATTCAACTGTCCTATGTTTTTCCGTTAAAAAATGGCCAATATTCATCAAATTAATTCCAGCCATAAGGAAACTTTATCAAATGAAAACAAAAAGAAAGCATATCCCTCTATAAAGACATTATTATCAAACATGTGCAGCAGCTGTCTTTAAGTTTATAATGACATCATTATCAAATATAGGCAGTGGCGTAGGGAGAGAGTTCCTATCAGGTTGATGGCATTATTTGCTATAATAACTACTTTTTTGGAAGAAAAAAATCTACTCTACAATGTAGGTGGTGCATTGGAATACACCCACTATATGAGCACGTTGTGGCATCGCATAGCTCAAATTGCTTGCGCAACAGCACAATATAAAACATGGCAAATTTTTCAAACGAGTCTTATATGTTTGCTAAAAATGCATGGGTGTATTTCTAAAATTACTTTAAGATACATGTCAAAAGCAAACAGAACAGACTATCGCCATTTGTACTGTCTTTTAGAGTATTGAAAATGACCTATTTTTAAGCCCCAGCGAACGCCACGAAAGGTTGCTATTAAACATGCGCCGAGACAATTAAAAACACTAACAATGCAGAATAAATTCCAGTAAGATTCAATCACCTCCTATCAGAAACAGAATAACCTATAAAGAATAGTTATTTCCTACTACGACAAGATTCCAGCAGCTTAAAGAACTCAAGGAATTTCACATAAGCCTATAACAAGTCGAAGGTTCAAAACCTGAAATGTCTGTTCAAGGGGAATAGCGAGACCCTTTGGTCTTTTCGAATCAAACAACTTGGAACTCCTTTCAATAACTGAATCACGCCTTCTACCAGCAAGTGAATCACGTTTATTAATATCACGTTCAAGAAGAGAATTCTGACTGTGCAGTCTTTTTATCTCTCGTTCAGCATA
>JANTPZ010095253.1:0-10138 GCA_025593235.1 Vachellia pachyceras | reverse complement strand
TAAATAGAATGAGAGGAGTAATAATTTTCCTTTTTAAGTATTATTGGACATGAATATAATTAGTGGCGCCCAGAAAAGACACATACAACATTGGTTTGTTGTGTGCTAACCTAACAAAAGATCATCGGAAGGATTTGGTATTAACAATAATGTCTTCCATGATCATTCCACTTCATTAATAACCTCAGTGCTCTCCTACTGTTCCTTATCCTATGCATACCTCACTTCCTTCTTTCTTTCATTAATTCTTTGTGCACTACACATCATACACACAAACACAAATTGTACACTCATGCACGTTCCTTTGTCTTGAAATCACATCACGAGATTACTGTGAAAGAGATGTGTGCACAAACCAAATAGTGCAACCAATTAAATTCAACCTGAAGTGGTATGATCCGGTTTAAATAAGCAATATAGTGCTTGTTTGGGAATTCCGTTGGGAAAATGGATTTTGCAGATTTTGAGGCATTTTGAGAATTTTGAGATGGTTTTACGGATTTTAAGATGGTTTTTATGAATTTCGAGATGGTTTTTACAGATTTCAAGATGGTTTTATCTCGGCTTACGTGCACCGTTTGGGAAAATGGCTTCCCAAACAGGCACATAATGATGAAATTGAACTGAATTAGATTGAACTTGATTAATTGGATTATGGGTTGGATCAAGTTCCAAACCTAGTGATCAAACTGTCTGGTCTGGTCTAGGTGAATTTTTGGAAAAAAATTATCATTTATATGTTGCCTTTTTATTTGTATTTAAAGTTGTTGGAGACTCTTTTAGATTTACAATTAGTTTTGGGATGATTTTGATGATTGTGAGTAATTTTATATTTTGATTGTATTTATCATCTTTAAGTTGTGGCCTTCCTTAGAAAAAATGAAAAAAAAAAAAGGAAACTTGAGGTCCTAGTTTCCTAGACTAGTCCACCAGTCTAATGTACTAAGTTCAGTTCAACCCAACATCTGGTTTCTATTGAACGAGACCAAACCATAGGTTGTCAAACCTAATTCTTTTATGAAAATAGACCAGACTTCATAGTTCAGATTGAACTTTGGTCTCATTCAGCTTGTCTGTTGTGCAGCCTTAAGCAAAAATATTACTCCGGATCAATTACTCACATCATTTTTTGCAACAATACTCAGCATCATAATGGATTCTTTTCATCTATCCAGTACCTTGAGTGTTTTTCTAATAAAATTTAGCATCCTAAACTATTTTTTTAAAAATATATTTAGCATCCTAAACTATTTTTTTTATATAACACAATATCTTGAATTAGTTTTTGGTCCATCCATCTTTCTAAAATGTTTTTTCCCCAAGAACACTCAGTTCAATTCATGATATATATGCACACATACACTCGTTGAATTCATTTTCGTTACCGGTTTTATACAATTTCAGTTTATTTCACTCATAATTGAAGCATAGTGTACGGATGGCATATTAAAAAATGATAATGATATTTTTAATGAGTGCATTAATATTCAGTTGGTCAACTATTGTGATTAATAATTTAAAATAATTAATAATATTAATTACTTGACAAATCTAGAGCTCCCCCATGTGTGTTAACATTTCATGTCTCACCTGCAGGTTACAGCAATATTAACTATTGTAATCAATTAAATTATTTTATTTTTCTTTATGTATAGTATTCTTCATCCATATCTTAGTTTTCTTAGCTTCTTCAAGATCTAGGACATCATGTTATGTTGTTAACTTCAAAAGAAACACAAAGAACAACAATGCGACATCTTCTCTGGAATTTCTGGCTACGTACTTGGCTTTTTATTGTTATTTGTTTGTTTCAATTATTTTTTATTAATGGATGTTGGATGTGATTTCATATTAGTTATAATTTCAATATTTAGATCCCTCATCTGAACGGTCGACCCAATGAAAAAAAAAACATTTGGGGACATAAAAGAGTTTTAAAAACTAATAAATAAATATAATAGCTGGATATTTTTTAAGACTATTTAATAGCTAATAAATAATTTAAAACTTGTGAGGATATATCAGCTTTTTTTTTTGCTGTTTGCAAGTTCTCCTTTTAGTCAAGAAAATGGGCATATATATATATCAAGACAAAGGGACCACAAACCATAGGAGGGGCTATATCTTATTTGTCATCGTCACATCTTTATGTGTCTCTATTTAAAAGATCTAGGCATTGGCCATTGCTAGTGCCACACTCAATATACATTTAATTGGAAATATGGTTAAAGAATTGTAAAGGGTAAAAAAAAAATTTTTTAAAGGATTTCAAAGGGTAAAAAAAATATCTTTAAAGAATTGCAAATGGTGAAAAAATATGGTTAAAGAATTGTAAAAGTAAAAATTAATTAACAAATTGTTGGTATTAGGTTGTTTGGTTAAAAATCGGGTGCACGTGTTAACTTTTACTATTTTCAAGTGATTATCATGTACATGTAACAATTTCATTTTTAAAAAAAAATTGAAAAAAAAAAATCAATATTGTGCCCTAGTGAAACGTTGATGTGTGTATGGGCTATTACACAAAAGGCGTATGAAAATTAATGGCTATGTTGTGTCCTACTTTATGGGTGGTGTCCACTGGGAGCCTTTGCTGTAAAAATTTATGATGAAATATTTAAATAAAATAACATATATGCCGTCTCTTGTACCTATTATTTTTTAATTAAAATGAAAGAAATATGTTTAAACTACTATTAAATTATATTTCTCACAAAAGTACATTTTAGGTACCAAACCACCCTTGATTGTGCCCTCCATCACACCTCCCACCACGAATAAGAATAACTACAGGCTGCAGCTTCCTCTCCATCCACACACACACTATATGTATGTACTTACATTGAAAAGTTTATTTTTTAAAATATAATATTTCAATATATTTTATCTTTTAAATTTATATATTTTTAAATCATTTACATGTACTGTCCCAATTTTTTTAATATAAAAGTTAGAAAATCAATTTATTAATATTAAGAAAATCAGTTATTTATAATAAGTATATGTTGATTTTCTTAATTATTCTCTTTAATCATATGCATTGAAATTGATATTCATAAAGGCACCCTAATATGTATAATTAATAGGAATACTTTAGATAGAAAAATTAGACCCTCCAATCTTAAATATAAACCCCGTTTAGAATAATTATCTTCAAGTAGGGCTTATATTTAGGATCGATAGGAGGATGGATTTGAAAGGAATAAAGTTCTTATAATTAGGGTCAAATCTAATCTTAACTCTTGTATTAATGATCAAATTAATATTAAATAGATTTACACAAATGGAGACAATGATGTAAAGATATTTTAGAAACATTCAACACAGGCATGTTACAAATAAATAATCTAATTAAGATTTTTTTAATATTTATAAATTAGTCATGCAACCATATAGCCTTACATTTATTATGGATGAGGAGGGAGTGCATACACATATATATTCACATATACACACACAAACTCTCTAGCTAGTTAATATATATTGAGATTGGTAACTTTTTTAATAAATTGATTAATTGGATGGATTGATTAAATGGGATTTAGAAAAGAAGAGGCAACGAAAACAAAATTTGAATGATTGTTGGAGTGATTAATGGCATAGGGGGCGGTGGGTTGGTACTTGGTAGGTGCATGTGCTGCTACAACAATTCATGTTCCCTATTATGTTCTATCATATATTTACATTATTACACACACATATATATAGAGGGACCACTCTGTATATTTATCCAGTGTCACACCTCTCCTTTTTATTATGTCTAATTTAGGTTTTAATTTATGAATAACTAGGTGTGTACTAACTTCTTCTTTTTATTCTCTTTACATGTACGTATGTTTGGAAACATCCACAACCACTTTTTTTTTGTATAAACCATCTGGTATCTTAGGTTCATTGCCCTCCCCAGACTAATCTGGACCCCCCGAGGAGACCTTAATGTGGTAGCGAGGTACCGATGGGACAATCTCTTTGAGGTTGCGTTAATTATCGCAGCTGTCACTCCCCAGAGTTCGAACTCTCATCCTGAGGAATGCTGGTAGTAGCCCTTGCCAACTCTACCAAACGCCCATGGGTACATCCACAACCACTTTTTTTTTCGGTTGCCCGCTCGGTTAACTTGAGCTTTGCTCCGACTACGTCCGGATCCGACCCGCGTCGCGCACCTGGCATGGTGGGTGAGTCTCCCAACGGTGGCTGCTGCATACACAAGGCTCGAACCCGAGACCTTGCTTAAGTTGGAACAAGCCGCTTACCACTTGATCCAAGCAATCGTTGATACATCCACAACCACTTAAAACAACATATGTGAGACCTGTTCATTTAGGTGGGCCCAACTACTCTGTTAGTTGGTTCTCTAAAGTTAAACTGTACCTTCCCATGTCTGTGAAGGCATTGCCAAAATGGGCCAGGCCAAGAATGTGTGCATTGTCTGACCTCTAAATTAATATGGACACGGGCCTATCTAATAAATACAAGATATAGGCCGCTAAGGCCCAATAATAAGCTACACGAATAGGTTGGAAGTCTGATTTTTTTGGCCCAAATGGATTTTTTGGGCACGCAAGAAATTTTGTTTAAATCACCGATGGGGGGTACACTTTGTTATTAATGCTTGAATGTGCCTAAAATAGAATTATCTCCCATATTAATTAATTGGGCTTTATATATAGGATTAAGTATTATAAAAGTGTTATGTGTTATTTAAAATCCAACCATTAGTGGGCATGATTATAGATCAAATGGTCAAGTTCCACTGTATGAAACGGAAGGCTAGAATTAACTAGTGGTATTAAATTACACACACACATATAGAGTATGGAAATAAGTTGGAGGACGCATGTTAAGTGGAACAATCTTTATTCAGAGAATAAAGCATTTATTGCGTAAATTATTAAAATGTAATGATAGAACTTGAACGATATTTAATTTTCTTTTTGTCAGTGCACAAGTATTCTCTTAGATGGGTTATTTTTATTCGAGACATTGTCGTGCATTTGATGCAAGCACATCTCTCACTAAAGATTCAAATATTTCATTCATCACATTAATTATGAAGGGCTAGATTCTTTTCGTTGGACTTAAACCATTCTGGTTGGATAACGTTATTGTTGTTGCAGACTGATTAACTAATTTTAACTGATCTTCGGTGAAAAAAAATTTAACTGATCTTCTAAATTGGGCATAAGAGGGGGGAATACAATGTGCAATTTTTTTTGCCAATGATACAATGTGCAATTTGCTTGCCCTTGTCACATTGTAGGTTTCACTGTGTAGAGTAAAATTTCTTTTTTTTTTATTTAGGTTGACCTCTGAAAAATGCAAAGAATCAAACATGGCTCGGCTCGGCTGGCTCGAATAATGCAAAACAAATACCTTTATATAAAAAAGGAGCAAAATTTAGGAACACTGCATTGATCACATCCATCAATGATTAAAAAAAATTGAATATTTTATTTATGTATCAGAGTTCACGTCCTCCCTATTTTCCGAAATGTTAGAGAGGGCAAGTCCTCGAAAGCATCAAACCTAGCTAGCTGCAAAAGACAAAACTATTTGAATAAAATTAAAAGAAAACATTACACTTTGCTCCTTATACCCCAAAACATAGCTGGAATTGCAGACTGATTAACTAATTTTTTCTTTTTTTTATTTCAATATTTTTTACAAAGTACCATAAATAGTACTTAATACATTTAAAGCAGTATAAAATATTTTATTATTTATTTTACCATTCTATAATATTATATTTAAAATTGTAAAAAAATATTGATATTTATATTTTCTAAAATTTAAAAAATGTCATTATTTAAAATTTATTGGTGAAAAAAGAATTATGTGACTATACATAATACAATCTTGTAGAAAAAATTGGACAAAAATAAAATTTAATTTTTTTAAAAAAATTCAGCGGGTTGGCATGCGGGCTAGCTCATATTCCCACCTCTAACCTTAAACATGAACAATTAAAATCTAAATCGTATTAGTTTTATTTTAAAATTCAACAACTTTATAATGTTATTATTCATATTTAATATTCAATGTAACACATAAGAATGGAATCAACACATAATAAATAAATAATAAAAATATATATTTATATGAAAAATTTAATAGGATGACTTATGAATATGACAAAATGAGATGTTGTGTCATTACATATAAATAACGTATAAATAGGATCTAAAAGAGTAACGTATAATGAGGTTGACCGAGAAGCCAAATATTCACAAGCTTCACATCCTTGAAGAAGACAAAAAGATTTTGAATTTATTGGGAGTAGAAAATGGTGGAAGCAGGCACTAACATGATTGGCTTAGAAGGGAAACATGAAAATGATATTTTTGAAAATAATAATACGAAGGGAAATCAAACAAATACAACTGGAGTTACCCAATCGCTTTCTCTATTTGTTCATAGTTTTCTAATTGATTCATCACTCTCTTTTGTCATACACTTCCCCTAATTTCTTTCTTTGTTTTTACCTTGCCATTGCCATCATCACCAACCATGATGCCACTCTCTCACAGTCCTCCTTTTCAAATCAACAACTAATTTACACTATCAACCATATCTCATACATTTAATCCGAATGAATGGCCTCTCTCACAATCGTCCTTAAGTTTTTTTCATTCATGGATATAGATTTTTTAGTAGATCGGTGAACAAACCATGTTCACAAGACTTAATCGACCAGAAATACCTAATATGCTTTGATGCACTGAAAAGTACGATACTTTGAAGAATCTCACACACAATAAATCATCAATAGTAAACAAGTCCCTACGATTCATAAAATTTTTTAAATATGAAACTAATTAGCTACTCCAGATTCTATAGGAACAATTGCTCACCATTCCCACAAAATAAGGATCAAATGAAAATGAAGGACTTCATTCAATTGGAAGCAGATGGATCAATCCTTCAAAGCGGTCTTTGTGGATATGGGAGAGTAATCCAAGTTCAGGAAGGGCAATGGATAGGCAGGTATAGTGGCAAGCTAACACCAGTTCCTCCTACAAGTGCGAAGCTACAAGGGATAATCAATGGGTTAAATACATGCTGGAATAAAGGTCATAAGAAGATTTCTGTGCAGTATGATTGTATTGAAGCAATTAATCTGATTACTAGATGGAGCACCAGTGACCATCTTTTCCAAAATATATTATTGATTATGCAAGATCACTTGTTTGTCATGGGGATTGGTAGGTTGTAATCAATCATAACTTTCGAGAGGAAATATGTATGGCTGATTCATTAGTCAAATACTCCGATATGATTAATGTACCCTTTTTTTTTTCCTTCAGTTCCCATGATACGTGTAGTAATTGTCATTTATCATACAAGTTGAAGCTGAAGCTGAAGTCACGAGCCAAAAGGCAGTAAAAAGGGAGGAAAAAGTGTAAGACCCTCCCATGAGATTCGGATGTGAGACTCCCTTTCTCTCACATCACATGGCACCCAACTCTATTCAACTTTGCCAATGGTTCTTCCCTTTAAATTTATTTTTGGGTGAATGTAATATTCAATTCCTTAAATTTGATTTCATTTTAATTTATATTTCTCTTAATTTTAAATTAAAAATGTTGATCCTTAAGTTTCATTTTATTTATTTAAGGCAGATACAATGTTTTGCTTATAAATTATCTCATTAAATTTTTATCTGAACATATACTTTCATCCTTAATTTATTACGTGTTGATTTTATTCTCATGTTTTATAACTAATGAATATTAAATTCCACATCGGAGTCAAGTAACTTTTTTAAAGATATTAAAAAAAGTTAAATAAATCACTTAATTGTATAACATATATTTCAAAGTATATATGTATATAATTATATTATATATTATTTTATAAATCAAATAAATTAATTTTAAAAAATTATAAATACATAGGTTTTTCCTCGAGAAGCGCCACGAGATAACGTTAAATTAGACGCCCACTTGCCATCAATCTTAGGAACTGGTACCTTCCCTTCGGGATCCACGTTCAAAAACCTAACAAAACAACCAGATCAAACAAACCCAGGTTAAATATCGTCTACAAAACTTTTTACCTTTTTTGTCTTAATATGATAAACAAAACTTAACACAGTATAAAATAGTTTATTTTTTAATATTAACTATTACCTAATATAATAGTACAATACCTAATACATAATAGTATAACATAATAGTATAACTAATATTTTTCTATTACATTAATACCTAATAACTAATACATAATAGTATAAACAATACCTAATACCTAATGCAATATTTTATTTATTTTTATTTTTTCATATTTTTTCATAGTATAAAAAAATACTATTATATTTAAAAATATAATAAACCATTAATACTTATATTTTTTAAAAAAACTTAAAAAATGTCATTATTGAAATTTATTGGTGGACAAAAAAATCATGTGGCTATATACAATACAATCTTATGGAAAAGATTGGGCCAAAAAAGGGGAAAAAGAAGTTTAATTTTAAATAAAAACTTTATAATTCTATTCATATTTAATATTCAATGTAACAAATAAGATTGGAGTCAACACATAATAAATGAATGATAAAATTATATATTCATATAAAAAATTTAATATGATGACTTATTAATATGACTAAATGAAATATTCTCTCATTACCTGTAAATAATGTATAAATAGGATCTAAACGAGAGTAATGTATAATGAGGTTGACCGTGAAGCAAAATATTCACAAGCTTCACATCCTTGAAGAATACAAAAGAAGGTGAATTTATCGGGAAGTAGAAAATGGTGGAAGCAGGCACTAGTATATGATTGGCTTAGAAAGGAAACATGAAAATGATATTTTTGAAAATAATAATAATATGAAAGGAATCAAACAAATACAATTGGAGTTACCCAATCGCTTTCTCTATTTATAGTTTCTAATTCATTCATTACTCTCTTCTTCTGTCATACTCTTCCCCTGATTCAAGACTTAATCGATCAAAAAGACCTAGTATGCTTCGATGCATTGAAAAATACGATACTTTGAAGAATCTCACACACAATAAATTATCAATACAAGTTTTGTGCTTTAATTTAAAAAATTCAGTTAACGATTATTGGGTAAGTTTAAAAATCATAAAAACATATGGAGTCTGTTTGGCTCAGCGTTTGAATGGCTCAAACTCACGTTTAACAGTGTTTTTTCTGTAAAATAAAATAATCTTTTTCACACATTTATCTTGACTTACGTAAAAGTGCTTCTCTACCACGTACTCAAACAAACTCATAATTGTCATTCATCATAAAAGTTGAAGCTGAGGCTGAAGCCACAAGTCTGTGATGGTTATAAGGCGTAATCAAGTTGTTGCAGGAATCACATATTGTCCATATGTAAAGTAATAATTCATGTCCTCATCTTGATATTCTTTTTCTATATGTTCCTGCTGTGTTACCTCATTTTTTTATTGGTTCCTGTGTAAAGAGGAAAGGAGAGGATGTCAAACTTTTCTTTATTGCTGCTATATTTAGTCTCATTTGCCATGAAAAAGAAAAGACTATCATTATATTCACTGATGCTTTTGTGGTCCATGATTCAGCCAAAAGTTCGGTGAGATAGCCTTCTGTGCTTATTTAGGAATTTCGTTCTTCCAACAAAACATGTAAATCGAGACAAAACCATTTTAAAATCCGTAAAAACCATATCAAAATCTATAAAAATTATTTTGAAATTCACAAAACCATCTAGAAATCCGTAAACTCCTTAATTTCTTCCAATGGAGTTCCCAAACATACAAAATATATATGCTCGTAATGAGGATGGATTGACACACTTTCTCACATATGCTGATAATAATGCTGTTGGTTATTTTATCAAGCAGGTCTAGTTTTTAGTGTTTATGGTTTAAACCCAACATTCCATCCTTTTATTATAATTTGCACTATTAGGGAACTAAGCCATTGCAAATGGTGTCCCAAATACTGAGCAGAAAAAAATTATTGTGATATCGAATTCCATTCCTACGCAATTGGTCTTATTTTTAGTATTTCTGAGGGGAATTTTTTTTTTGTTTGGGGGGCACGGGGTTGGCTTGTTCTAAATATCCCATTTCTTCAATTTGATTTTTGGTGAATGTAATATTTCTTAAATTTGATTTCATGTTAATTTTGGTTTCTCTTA
>JANTPZ010095251.1:1303-12946 GCA_025593235.1 Vachellia pachyceras | reverse complement strand
GGCTATTTAATAGTTCTTGCAATGAATGTGAAGCTTTTTTTACGGTTTTGACTTTAATGGCTATTAAAACTGACGCAATTTTATATATGTCAGTGGCTGAATGGTTTTATGAAAAAAATAAGAGAGACAATTCGATGTCCAATATAGAGGCTGAATACAGTGCACTACGGTGCACCTCTCTTCCTCCTCCTCTGACATACTTTACTTTCTGAGTTATATTACCTTCCGCTAGTTCTGGATCCCTGTATCTTTACAGGAAGAATCCGTTTAATCCTGGGGAGTGCCGCAACTTACTTGCCGGTAGTGGCGGAACAGCTCTTAAGGACAGTGTCATTGGACGCGACTCGGATTAACCATTTATTTGCAGGTGTTGCTGTCACCAGGATGAATACAACTTTAGAGAAGCTGGAAGATCCACTGATGTTTTTGTGTGCTGGATCCAACAACGTCACCCCAAAATGGAAAATCTTATAATGTAAATATAAAGTTTGAGACAGTTCTGAAACATCAAAGGATAGAACGCTGTTTATTAGAAAACACACAACATAAGGGGAATCTCATTCATTTTACAAGGACTTGTTCATTTGGGGAGTTGAGAAGACTCGGATGGCTCAGCTTGGCGCAGCAACTGCACGTGAATTCATCAATTTTATTACAATGCACTTATAAACTAGTTGTATGTAAAGAAGTATATATAGAGAGAGAGACCTGAAAGTAAGGTTCAACTTTGGCCTTGAGGTTCAGCTGCTCTTGCTTCACCTGCTTATAAGCAGTTATTGTCCTGCATAGATTTATGCCTATTCATATCAGTGTTGTTACATTATATATACGCAACCACAGCTTAATAGATATAGTCATTTCTGTTTCTAAAGGGAAATAAGATAAAGTGAAGTGGTCATGATTATTCATCACCTTTCAATGTTGTCTTCTTGCCAACTTTTGATCATCTTGCCCACCTCATTCGTCATCTTAAGAACACCGAGACTGCAAAAAGTTTAAGACTTTGATTTGTCAAGACCTTGAGGGGCCACATTATAGAATATAGACTAAGAAAGACCCAACTCTTGCAAATTGAATCCCATGGAATGTCCAAAAAATAGTTACCAGAAATCATCTTTATCTACGTTCATCTTAGAGAAAATCATCTTGTAGCTACATATACTTTTTTTTCTTTATTGAACCATTTAACTTATTGTTAACCCCCATATATTGGGGTTAATGCTGCTAACTCATCGTGGCTAAAGGATTTAATAAAAAGGAAAAAAATAGGTATCAAAATAAAAATTGAAAGAAAGTATATGTATCTGCAAATTGGTTTTCTGTTGATCTGAATAAAAGGAAGGGAAAAGAATTAAGATACCTGACAATGCTTCCCTTGAGTCGGTAAAGCAACATGGCTATGATCTCCTTGTCTTCATGTTGATGAAACCTGCAGGCACACAATAATCCTCCAATTACAATTTGTTATTATTAATTAATAAAAGAGGAAATGACAATTTGAGATCAAAGTGAAGATGGTGGTGCTCACAAACTGTTGTCAATGTCATGGAACTGTCTGGTAGTGTCCCTGAAGAACAAGGTAAACATGTCCTCAACAAAGTGAGGACTGTCCATGTCTTGCAGCTCCTCCAACTGTTGAAACTGGGATGGACTCAAAAATCCCTGCACCATTTCCCCTATTATTATTTCTTCTTCAATTTCATTTTGGTATTTGATGCTGTGCATGATAAATATGTGAATAATCAAGTATGACTTCAATATAAATTTAAGGGTTAAAATACAAATTTACACCCTAAAGTTTACATTCAAAGGCAATATTGTTTTGAAAGTTTTTAGGTTCAAAGCTGTTCCAAAAGTATGATAATATAGAGCAACGTTGTCATTTACCTTTAAAAATTAATAATTAACATGATTTTTTAAAAGAGATGGGCAACATTGTAATATTTTTAAAACTTTTGGGGTGATACTGTACCCAAAAGAATTCTAAAGACAATATTACTCCTGAACAAAAAATTTCTAAGCAAATGAACACCTTCACCCCAAAATTTAAAAGTTAGTTGAAGCTTTGTTATACATGAATCCAAAAATATATCAACGGATATATTTATCATTTTTTCTCTAAATTAATTTTTATGACTTATAAAATTGATATATAATCTAATGGTAAGCATAAGTATTTCAGAATATAAGTTATAATTAAGTAATTTATTTAAATTTTTAAATATTTTCAGAAAATTCAATTGACGCTTATATTAAGAACATAAGATAATAACAAAGTAAGCAAAAGCAACAAATAAGAAAGATGAACATTATTGAAGCCTAAGAGATAAACCTTATCAAAGAAGGACTGTTTCATCAAAGCAGGTTGTTGGTGCAAAGGCTGAGCGTCCATTGTTGTATCAAATAGAGGATATAGTTAATTTTGATTCTTGTGTGCCTGCATGTGTGCCTGAATGTTGATGAAACCTGCATGGCTATGATGTAGAAGGCTTCTATGTCAAAATGGTGATCCAAGAACATAATTTATATTTGCCAAAAAAAAAAACAATTTAGGCTCAAATCTCATGCATATGCCTGTATTAATTTTGTCTTTCAAGATTTTGATTACAAAATCTAATCCAAGGATCCTTAAAATCATGTCTTTCATGAAGACATGTGCCTGCAGGCACACATTCATCATAGCCATGCAGGCACACATATAAATTCCATGATGTTCTGATTTGATCATAGATTACACCTTTTTACCCCATAATTACAAAGGATACGAATTCATACTACGCGAAAGAAAGAAAAATAACCCCAAAAAAGCTCATCATCCGACTCAGTTAATAACATATCTTAAGTACTTCTTCCCTTGTGTAATATACTACTTATTTTATGGTTCAATTATTTTATAAAAATAAATCTTATATCGAAGATTAAAGGAAGTATAGTTTTTTTTTCCGCCTTATCTAACATTTCCACATACCAAAAAAGATCCCACACACAATCTTGTCTCCCTTTGAAATAACGATAGAATATTTGGCCGATATATTAACAAAAAAATATCGAATAAAAGCATGGAACTGAGGCTTTTTAGTTACTCCCCAGAGCCTAATCCAACAATGATAACATGAAGTACTTGAATGCACAAGCACATGCATACACCAAGGGTATATTGATTATAGGATATTAGTTCCTGTACATTCATTCATTCATCGAGTAGATTAACAATGGAATAGTATCCTTTCAAATCATGGCTCCCCCTTCTGGACCAAACCAATGAAAATTGAGGATTGATCTACACACTTCAAGCAGAATCCAAGTCTCTCTGCTGGTCCGCTCTGTACAGCAAATGGGGTCAGACAAGAAGGGTCGTGTTTCTTCATGAATCGCCTACAACTTGATCAGTACGTATCATCTCTCTCATGGGACTCCAATGTCCAAAATTCCCAAAAAAAAAAATTTGATGTTAATAATTAATATTCAGGAAGTTAAAGGAGGCCTTTGCTGACGTTTTCTCTTGTATTTCAGATCAATCACTATGATCGAAATATTGTCTTTACTATTCCTACTACATGCAATCTCTCTGAGGCTATCAGCCACCACTTGGGCGGGTGGAGTTTCATCCATGGACAAGGACCTTCGGCGACGTCTCAAAATACGGCGTGCAACTTCCCCAACTTCTGCATTTGTCATTACATCCCAAAGCCCATCACTTGCCAATATTAGGCATTCGTCCTCCTCGCTTCTCGTTGTAAAAGTGGTCTCAGGCACTGGGATTATCCATGGCCTCAAATACCGATCACCTGAAACATTAACCAGTAAGCAGTTCCAGTGAAAAAATTGAAAAAGAAAAGCGGAAAAAAAGCTAAGCAATCATTTCGTTTCCCAGATATCCAGATGACAGTAGCTCAACTTTGAATATGCTTATTTCCAGTAGCTCGCAGATTGCCTTTTCACTGTAAAACACTTGAATCTTGGCATGAATTCAAACAGTTACATCTTTGTCAATGGATAGCGCAAATTCGTCAATTTATTAAATTAATTAATATGATCTTATATGAGCGCAATCGCTCCAGTCTTGCAACAAGCCATTTTGGTTCCCAAGCGCAATAGAAAAGGCTATTTAGTTACTACGACCCAATCTGTTACACTGATGTCTAACATCATTCACAGATACCTGCATTAACTGACTAAATGTGGAAAAGAAAGCGGGTGCTCGCTTCTTTCTAGTAGAAGATAACTAAAACGATTAGGTTGTTCCAGTCAAATGGAAAGTGAACAAAGTGTATCTAAATCTATAAATTGCGGGGCAAGCCTCTTGCGATCTAATTTTCAGGCACCAAAGGATTTTAGTGACAAGAAACTAGTAATATCTTCCTGCATCAGTAGGTTAGGGACAAAAAATAAGAATCTGAAATAAAAGACAGCGACATCAAGTTTTCCCAAGAACGTGCACATACAATCTTAAGAGTCGTTCTATAGGGGTCCAACCTACACAAGCCTCAGCTCCACGTCAATCATGAAAAATACCATAGGTTTGATTTCTTACTTAGTCATAACAGAATAGGCTTTCAGTCATGTGCAGTAGCACACATATATACATCGATAAATTAAGTTATAACTTATAAATGAACAGAATGCAGAAATAACGACAAACCAAGAATTAAAGTCTACTTGGCAAAATAACTACATGAATTAGACAATGCTAAAATGTCAGACAGAAAAAGAATAAAAATTAATATAGAGAATCTACCCATGCATGTTTTTGGATCATATATGGAACAGAAGTAATTTTCTGTAAATGCATACTTGTTCTTCTCTCGTTATGAGCCCCCTCCCCCTCCCGATCTTCACTTATCTCTTTCCTTCGCCCCCTCATTTTTCATTGTGACAACATTCATTTACTACTAAATTAGGAGGTTTTGAAAAGTTGCTCATATCTTTGGTCACAAAAAAAAGTTGTTTCATGTCCCCCCTTTTCACTCCAATCTCTCCCTTCAACTCGGCAATCCATACAACACCACATGAATCCTATCAAATGGACAAACACATGCTTTTAACAACTGCTGAAATTTCAAGTCACACATTAGTAGTTACCATAACACTGCCTATAGGGGATAAACCATTTTGAATTTTGAAAGCGATCTTTCTTAGCTTAAGCATCGAAAATATGTTATGCTGCATACATAATTGGTAAAGCTTATACAACCCAGATAGAACATTACCTAAATAATATTGGAAAGAATGAGATGCCTTAATCAATAGGTCAGCAGGAGAAAATTTCACAAAAAAATTTAACCTATGACTGGATATAAAGAAGAGAAATCAAGGTACCTATGGCCCTGGACATGGCAAGAACTCCAAACACCCTAGCTCCATTCCAGTTTATGACTTTTCCTCCTCCTCCTTCAATTCTCAACAGTTCATCCTCTCTGTCAGGCTGTACAAGCAAAGATGACTGTGTCAAAATTCTTGGTTACAAAACAACATATAACTGTACGTAAATAAAGATACAATGTCTAATGGCTGCAAAAAGGGAAAGTTGGGTCTTTCTTCTTTTTAACCATTCATCGGTTGCAAGTATCTCAAACTTCAAAGTTGCACACAAGCAAAATCTTTGTCTTCTAATTCACATAAAGCCATAAATACGAGAATAAAAGAAAAAGTTAGTAAACCAGAGCATATGTAACCAAATGCACGTATGCATGTCAACATATAGTAAAGAAAGAACCAAATTAGGATTTTAGAAGACCTTCTGATCCACAGTCAAGGCGATTGTTTGTGTTCCGCGGCAAAGAACTGCCCTTGAGTCGCCACAGTTAGAAGTAATGATTTGGCAGCAAGATAGAACCACCACAGCAGCAGTAGATCCTACCATTTCTGGTGCGATCGCATCTGTTGCGATTTTATTGTCAGCCTTCTCAAAGCCACTAGCCAAAACGGCCTCCCACCTTCTCTTCCATTCTGTGCCCTCAGAAATGTCTCCATCCCACTCTTCCGCTATAGCTTCATGCATCCGTTTGGCACAAAACTTGGCCACCTAGAGTTGAATTTCCACCGAAGTTAGAAATGTGCTTATCTACTCATGATATAACATTAACTCTTTTCTGTAGGCAAGATATCTCCATGTTCCATATTTTCAAGGTCAGATTTTACGAACATGGGAAAGAGTCATTCAAGAAGAATAGAAGGCCCTTTTAACCAATACTTCGTAAACCTTGATAGCATGATAAACAGACAAGCCTACTATGAATTCAAAATGATGTTGAAGAATCGTTCAAAACAAAATTAAAAACTGGTAAATGAAAATAATTAAATCGTCACATGTTAGACATTACTAACACACCGCAATTCATAAAATATCTTTACGTAAGATATTCATACATATTCATCATATTTGCACTATCCTAACAGTGTTAAACAGATTATTAAAGGTTTAGGGTGTTGGTCATTAAATCCCAGACTCTAGCAATGATCCGGGTCTCAGTGACAAGTGCCTGCACTCATCTTGTTTTAGAACCCCTAATCTAAATTAACTTGCCTTCGATTGTTGTAATGAGAGATGTAGGTCATTTTGAATCAGCCTTACACAGGAGGATATTGATCTTTTGTTTGGTAGCGACGACTATTAGGAATATTTATTCTTCAGTTTAATTTGATGGATTCCAACAATGTTCAGTCACTTCAGATTCAGACACCACAAGTCAACGGTAGCTACCAACTCCGTATAACGTAATTAGGCCCCCATTCATCTCGTGATTCATGCAAGAAGTTCGAAGAGAGAGGACCTCTAGCAGCCGTATATAACAGTTGTATATATGTGTATATAATATATATATATATATAACAGAGAGGAATTGCTTTCCCAGACGGAGCCACGCGGCCAACCACTGATCACCAAGTATTGTACAGTGTATGTAAGACAAGACCCTGATATATCATATTTGTATAATGTTTCTTACATAGTACGTAGAAAACGATGATAATTATTTTATATATGGGCATATAATTAAGTGACTTCGTGTGAACGTAACAAAAGAATGGGGGAATGTGGCGTAAGCTTTTGTGGGAAGATGAAGATATAGGACGAGCTGAGCGGCCATAAACAAAGAAAAGTTCAGAATAAAGTGGGGGATGAGGAGCGAGGACCATAGCATCCCAACTATCCTCCTCAAAGTTGGAAACGTGGCACCAATGACACAGTGAACCATTGGTCCCACCTCCTACTTCATACTACTATTATTATCCACCTTTTTCCTTTAACAATGAAGGATTCCTCCCTCCACGTGGCTCCCCCTGTTCCGACGGTTCAGATTTCCCAATTCACACCCCTCACAAAAAAAGCACTCGTATTTTACAAATTACAATGTTCCTCTAATTTAAGACTTTTCCATAAAAACCAGTACCACACAGAGAAAACATAGCGGGCTAAAACATTACTATATTTTATATTTTTTGTTTGGCGGCCCACACTATAGTTTATATGTTATAACTTATAAATGCTCAGCTATTGATATCAATATAATATGCTACCTATTTGCACTCAAAAAAATAATAATAATATGCTACCAAAAAAATTCTAGAAAGATGGCCAAATGGAAAACCAGTAATTATGCGTCAGTGAGAAAAGCCAGAGTGAAAGTCGGTGACGTACAGTAAGACAGGGGTAAAACCGTAAGAGCAAGAGAAGCGAAGCAAACAAAACAAAGGGGAGGCCCGAATGACCCTAGGCGAGAAGTATTTGTACGGTCCTCGTTACACGTGGCGGGACATGGAACAGAACGAGCCATGGATTTTCCTCTCTGGTGGACCACTCCTTGCACGCCACGTGGTCTCCCTAAGCAACCATCTCATTCCAGCGTTGAATCCCGGAAAGATATTCCGCTAATGAGTTTGATTAAATATGTTGTTAAGCAGATAAAATATGAAACAACATCCTCTCCGATCATGTCTGTTCAGGGTTCGGGATGGAGAAGCACGCAGCATGAGGTGGGTAGTCCTCAACACTATAGCTAGCCGAAAATGGGAGCGAGTTCTTCAAAATATTTTTCTTTTAAAACACTAAAATGGAAGTAGTATTACGGAGATCTATATGAATAAAATTCGGAGGAAGGAACGGTTTTGGTACCTGCGATCCACCGTGGCCGTCGTAAACGCCGAAGAAATGAACGGGCAAGATCTCGGCGGAGGATTTCGAGCAGGGAGCCGTACATCCGCCGACGAGATCGCAGGGGAGGGACATAAAGCCTGGGATGACAGCAATAGCGTCCTCCATCTCTTTCCTCCGCCCAATCACCGACGTAAATCCCCAACTGACTCCCTTGTTATTCCTCCCGACGCACTTGTCCCTGGTGGATCTCATCTCTTGGGAGGGAGGGGAAGGAAGGGCCACGGAGATCGCGGCGACCGGAATGTGGCCGGAGACAGAGCTGATGGTGGAAATGTCGCCGGAGCTGGAGGTGGTGCGGGAATATTCGTCGGAGAGCATGAAGGGCAAGGTGGAAGAGGAAGAGGAGGTGGAGAAGGGGGAGTCGGAGTCGACTCGTTCGAGTTGGAAGTCGTCCAGGTCCAAGTGCAAGGGTTGTTCCATGATGGGAGCGAGGGAGAGGAGGACGGGTGGAAGGCAGCGATAAAAGGAGAAGGAAAGACAGGTAACAACAAGACACGTGTAATAGGATATTACTCCACGGCACACGCTTCCGGAGTGAAATCGTAAAATCCACAAGTGCCTGCAAGTGATTTCCAATCAACGTGTGAATTAGGATAAAATTTCTCATAGGATCATAAAATTATTTTTTTAACGAATTCTCCAACATGTACATGTACTGATTAGGTAGCATATTTTTAATCATATTACACGTAAGTCGAAATAAAATTCCTTTCATATATTTACTTTAAAATTTATAAAATCGTCCTCCTAACGGATTCTTAAACAAACAAATCATTTGATTTGGGGTGTACTGTTTTTTCACAGCGTTTTTTTCTCACCCTTTTTTGCAAACTTCATTTTTAGTTTCTTAAATATCAATAGTTAAATTTTTTAAATGCATTAAAATAAGAAAATTAAGGATTCGTCATTGTATTATTAATTATCAAGACATAATATTTAACAAGGATAAATATAAAAAGAGTGAGTATTTTTCAATTACCTAAATATTTTTTGAGGATGAACATTAACTAAGGAGTTTAATTTGAATCTGACATTTTTGCCTGGAAAATGATTAAACTCGATTCACATTAATTTTGTAATGGGCAATAAAAAAAGTCGATATTAGCGTTAGGATGCAAAAATCACTGATATATGGAGGGATAACGAGTGTGTTTGGCACGACTACGGGGAGATTAAACGCATATTTAATAATATTTTTTTTTAAAATAAGATAATCTTCTTCACATATTTACTTTGGTTTACGTAAAAGTATTCTCTACTGCACTCCCAAATGGTTTAATATTATTAATTAATGTTGATGTATTTGCATCGGAAGCATAGAGATTCATTATTTGGCCTGTTTAGTAACGCGTTAAAGAATTACTTTTACGTAAATCGAAGTTAATATGTGAAGGAAATTATCTTATTTTACTGAAAAACACTGTTAAATATGCGTTTATCTTTTAAAAAGGTTGTGGGGAGCTGCCCAGAAGCGTTGGTCCGATTGGTTGACAAGGAGAAGTCAAGACGCCACATACCTGTCAGGTCTTAGATTCAAACCCTGAGAAATCCCTTACAGGATAACCCCGGATTAGTTTAGATCAAAAAAGATCTGAGACACTGGGGGAGTTTCTCTCACTAAAAGAGGTTGTGGGGAGCTATTGCGGTGGGTGAGGATCGAATTCGAGTCTGCCAAGAGCGTGTTGATCACACTTCTGGAGTTCCGGTGCTGCATCTCCACGTGTCTTTCTTTCTTCGTACTGGCTTCACAAGCAGACGTTCGCACACTTCGGCTTTGATAAGGTGCGCGTCACTGCATAGCACATCTTTTTTTTAACGATGTGCGTAAGTAAAAATAAAGGGTATGTCTAAATTTATAAAAATATCTCAATATTTATAAAATTATTTTAAAATTTATAAATCATTTTAAAATTTGTAAAATTATTTCTTTTAATGTATCCTTAAACATAAATAGTGATACGTTAGCAGAAGCAGCTTTTTTTTTTCTGTAAAATAGAAGAAGCAGCTTTTGATGATGGAACTGTATTTTTGTGACGGCCATCATTATATTTCTCAACAAAGCGCTACAGTTGAGATTACATCCATATTCATATTTTCCTGCTCCGGCCGGGGGAAATCAGACACTTCTCGGATGAAGAAGGCAGTCATGCATGCGTTATCATACAGGTTGAGCCTAGACTAAATAATTAATCCGTTACAACACAATAAATCAATATTTGAGTTCAGGTTGGAAGTGGAATTTGTATTTAATACCAGCCCGATTGATAATATTCTGAACAAAATTACCTCTAATATAATAATATTATACTTAACTAAAAATACCAGACACTAGTATATTAATTATTCCTTCAAGTAAGAGAACTGAGAGAGGGAGGTGGATTTATATTCATGAAAGGCATAGTTGAAAATAATCGGAAATGCTTCATACATATCAAATATTACGTAAAGCTTTCACAAACGAGAAGTCATGCTTAAGATTGGATTATTTTGTTTCAACATATATATATATATATAGCCACATGCAGTGGCGGAGCCACGTTAGAGTGAGGGTGGACAATTGCCCCCACTCAATTTTTGGGGTATATGTAAATGCTTGAATGACGATATATCCCAGTCAGGATCACAGATCCTTGGCAATGTGATGCATGGGAAGTGGCCGTTGATGATCATATGCCTGCACTCCTCTCTTTTATATGGTTGTAAATGAATGCCATTTTAAAAATACGGAAATTTACAATCAGTCCTTAAGAGAAGTAATAAATAAAAGATCATACAGATCCACAAAATTACGTTAAAGTCCTAAGAGTAGCTGTTAAGATTGTCATTAACAACCTTACTAGTTTTCATTAACAACCTTAACAGATACTTTTGGGATCTTTTGATAATTTTGTGAATATTTAAAAATCTTTTATTCATTAATTATCATATTTAAAATTTTATTGTAAATTTCCCTTAAAAGTAGGGAAATTTACTGTTCAGTCCCAAATAATGGACTTATTTATCAAATGGTCCCAAGTTTTTAAATATTTATCAAATGGTCCCATTGACAACACGAGGCGCATGGTGTTGTCAAGTGACAACACCATGCGCTGCATTGATCAATGGGACCATTTGATAAATATTTATTTTTTTTTGCCAAATTTGATAAATATTTAAAAATTTAGGACCATTTGATAAATATGTTTACTATGTGGGATTGAGCAGTGAATTTTCCAAAAAAGTATGTCTGTGTAGCATTCAATGTCCTGTTCAAAATGTCACCCTTCTCACTTCAATGATGTGTTTTGAAAATATAATTAACATTAAATTTAAAATGTACAAAATATAATATAAACAAATAAAAGTAGAAAAGGGGTAAATATCATAGTCAACATTAACTTCATAATCACACGTGCTGATTGCTGAATGATGCCCACGTGGGCAGGAAGGAACTAAAAATTGTTTGTTTGCAGAAAATATGAAATCCAAGGAATATGAAAAGAGACGAA
>JANTPZ010095250.1:0-10491 GCA_025593235.1 Vachellia pachyceras | reverse complement strand
CCGGAAAAACGTTTGACTCTTAAATAAACCTTGTTTACAAGTGAGATTCTTAAATTTATAGTTGTTTATATCAATATTCATATTTGCAACTATCCCTTTTTTTTCAGTCAAATTTGTGGAGAAGTTAATTGTGTTATTAATCAGCTCTTTGAGACGTAACCAGTGATCCTTCCTTACCAAAACGACAGCGTCTCTAGCAGCAATAGTGAGGAGATCGGCACAGGAGACAGTTTGGGGGCATTCAGATTCGACCATGTTCTTGATTCTGTCAATCAGACTGAAGCCTTTCAGAGAATGGATGTTTGTTAAAGCTTTCTTTTCTCCTTTTAATGTCACTGTGTCGTCCAGCAAAACCGATCCATCGCATCCCTGCACATGCATAGTTTTTAATTAATTCTCATTCAAATTATAATACTACCCTGCTCCATAACACTTGACTTTTGGGGAGGATATATTTGTCATTTTTTCTACATTGTCTTGCATCACATATGAACTGATACGTAAGCTTTTTTTTTTTACCATTGAATTATATAAAATCTAATACTGCATTTACGTGTTTTCAAAATATATATAATCTATGTATAGTAATTTATTTAGTTTTTTTAATCTCCTTGAATAAAATCAAATGGACCTAATATCAAGAATGGGAGGTAGTAATTAATACCCCTCCTCTCTCTATCAATGTATGGTTTTATTTATTATGTGTTAGTTGTGAAGAAAGGGTAAACAATTGTAACGATTGTACGTCATCACATTGGATAACCTTGTACCTTAGAATATAAACACACAAACATACAGAGAATATATACCTAATCCTAGTACGGTCATTTGAAATAATCTATAGAGCACGCATGAATGTCAAAGAACCAGGAATCATGTGAATCATAAACACCTCCGATAAATACCAACTAAAGTTTGCCATATTTAATATACAACACTTAATGTTTCTGTGTGTGTGTGTTGTCCTTTTTTTTTGCCAATAATGAGTGAGTGTGTGTGTGTGTGTGTGTGTGTGTGCTGTCACAGTTAAATAGATCAGCCTATGTGCAACCATGGACTTGTATAATTAACTTGCTAAATGAGCCAAGATACCCAGTTAATTGCCAAGTTAAAGAAAGAATTTCAATATGTTAACGGATGCATCGCTCAAAATCTGTAAGTAATATTTTATTTATTATCACGAACAAAACCTTCGAATCTAGATCCTGAAGTTAATTAAGGTATCTCTAAAATTTGTGAGAGGTCGGAATGCAAAGTATACATTGCGTCATATATAACTTATATTTTGTGTGTGTGTGTGTACATATAACTAGTGAGTGATAATATAAACATAGAATAATAGTTTACGTTAAACTTGACAACATCCAGATCCCACTCTCATATTATGTACCTATATATTGTAGAGTTTAAGCTCTCCACACACACGCACGCACACAGAGTACAAGTTTAGCAGAGTGTGTGTGCGTTTGTGTGTTAGTTAAATGTATGCGTACGTACGTATATGGTAGATAAGGAAAAGATGGGACCTGGACAAAACAGTCATGGAAGTGAAGGCGAAGAATCATGGCAGCATTACGAGGATCAGATTGAACAGCACACTCAACTTCCTTGCGAATAACATCAAACACAGTAGGACAAGACGAAGCATAGTAATCAAGTCTCAGCTTAGAAGTCTCACTTCTAGTAGGAGCAAGAACAACAAGAAGAAATCCAACGGTAAGAACATAGTTCAGACCTAAGGGATTATAAGGTCTCGCATGATCGGCTGCCATTGCTGTTGTTTGTTGAGGACTAAGAATTGATATGAGAGAGAAATCGAAATGGAGATGGAGGAGGAGGAGGAGGGTGGTGGTGGGAGAGATATATGAGATGGGTGGGACTGAGACGGATGATAGGGCTTTATATAATTAAGAAAAAGTCCTAAGAACAAGTAAAGCCTTATGATTTATCGATTATTATGTTTGGTGATGAGTTTTTCTTTTTCTTTTGTTTTGGGTCAGAGATTGATGACTAATAGACTATAGGCTTAAAGTAATTTGAAGGAATAGGGTTTTCTAAAGAGTCAAAAGAAGATACAACTAACATCTATATTCAGTTGGTAGGAGGGCCTATACCCCACGCTAAGTAAACATTCTCCTGTCTCAAACTCAATTGAATTGTGTGTGTGTTATAGCTTAAAATAATATTTGAATATCTTCATTTTATTTATTCTGCATGAGTGTGTGTGTGTGTGTGTGATAGGGCAAAATCAATGAAAAATCCTTGTCTAGAAAATTTATTGTTCAAAAGGACTTAAATTGGAATATCAGTACTGAAAAACAATAATATTTTTGTTGCATAAAAATATATCATATTCTTTTTGTCAATAAAATTCTTAAATAGATTTTCCCATGTATAATATATATCATATTCCATCTCCTGCAATGGGTGGACCCATCATATAAATTTCCCAAAAAGAAAATTAATTAATAATTAATTCTAATTTTCTTGTCTTACACTGTGGATATATAATATAAATTTTATATTTTCTATCACTATTGATGATTATTTAAGAGAATATATGAAATAATGCCTAATATATTTATGGATTTATATTGAATTGAGTTACACTGTGGATATATAATAAATAAAATATAGAGAGATCAAAATTAAACATGATTTTAATCGACAATTTAGTCCAAACAAGTTTGTGCGTAAACTAGCCACCAAACCAAAAACTAATTACAGCTAATCTTTTACTATATGCTTACCTTTAGTTTCTATATATTTGAATTATATTCAATGAAGTTAAAAGAAAGTGACCTTTTACCCTCTCCTTTGTTCTATATATGATGTTTCATTTTTAATTAGGTTTCATCAACGTAATAAAGTGTGCATGTTTGGGAAGAACTTCTCCCCAACAGTGCACGCAAGTCAAGGCAAAACCATTTTGAAATTCATAAAAACCATCTCGAAATCCATAAAAACCATATTAAAATCTATAGATTCTTCTTAGATTCGGTAGATTCTTCTCAGAATCCATAAACTCCTTTCTCCCAACGGTTTCCCAAATATACACAGTATATGTGCTATAGGGTTATTATTTGTTATATTTCTCTATACATTATTACCTCATACTTTGACCAACAGTTTCATTTTATTAAATGCACTAATAGTTTTAACTTTTAACTCACTCCTATTAATTTTTAACCATACCTATACAAATATAGAGAGAGAGAGAGAGAGAGCCCTCGGGGGCGTGGTCCGACTGGTTAAACAAGGGTAAGGCAAGGCGCCTTACCGCCAGCTCTTGGGCTCGATCCCGTGGGAAGTCCCTTCTGGGGGTGACTCCGGATTAGTCTGGGACCCATAGTGGACCCGGGATACCGGAGGAAGTAATTCAAAATGAGAGAGAGAGAGACACACACACGCGCATGCACGAAATTTCACCTTCTTGCCCCACAAGTTATCTCTTCACAACTTTATTATTTTCCAAAAAGCATCACTACCAATAAGACAAAGAATATATTCTGGTTTCTTCTCTTCTTGCATATAACTTCATTAAGGAACTGATAAAATTCTTACTGGTTTTAACTAATTATAATAATTAAGAATGGAAATTATGCAGAGATTGATTTAGTCCTAAACTCATCCATGTCCGTTCTTGTATGCGTAAGGCATATATTTGGAAGTAACGCTTGATTATTATTATTTTGACTTTAATTCTCTCATTTGAATACACACACACACAAGATAAGAAGAAGAGCCAAACAAGAAAAAGATCTTAGCTCCATAATTGTGTCGTTGATTTTGTTTCAACAATCACTTCTCTTATCCTATAGAAGTATTAACATGTTACACTAACTTTCCAGAGATATAAATTATTTAAATTATAAATTTATTCATGTTAAGATGATAATTAAAAAAGTATTTTTCCTTTATTGAAAAAGTAAGCTATTTATCTTTTAGGTTATCTGTCTTTTCAAAAGGACTTGATAAAATAAGGTCAAATTCACCACATATACAAGACATGAAGCAGCATTCATGGTAGTACAATGTCAATTTGCACGTTGCCTTTTGGTTTCTTCTATCCATGGAACTCATAAAATTCTTACTGGTTTTAACTAACTATAAGAAAGGAAGAAAGAAAAACGAGTGGAGTGATCCATTCATGTTCTTGTAAAGATATCTATCTCTCTCTCTATATATATAGACTTAAGATATTTATATATATATTCAATTAATCCTCATTTACCTATGACTTTAATTAATTTCTCTTATATAAATACGTATATAGACAATATAATTTTTGTGGCCAACGTAAACGCTCTGTGTGTGTGTGAGAGAGAGAGAATAAGTAAACACAAAAACGTACTAGAATCCATTACTTTCAAGTCGTTATACTATCTCTACTTTTAAATTCACTAATTTTAAAATATTAAAAAATTTAAATAAATTGTTTAATTATTATAGTATATGTTACTTGATTTTTTTTTAAAAAAATACTTATGTATATCAAATATTAAATATTTACATGTGTGGTTCATATTTTGATTTTGTTCTAACATAAAGTTCATCAATACACACACACACACACACTTATATTTTAAGTTCTAAATTTTAATAGAAAAAATTACTTATTAGTCATGAAACCAAAGCACTAATATATATATATATATAGGTTAATATTTCATATGATAATACTTGTAAGATGTCTTGTATTTTGTTCAATTTGTTTAAGTGCCACAAAATTTTTCCATGGCTTTCATCAAATGGGAGTTAAAAACAATAAACTTCCTAAATTTTTTTTATTAAGCAAATGTATCATCATATAAATTAAATCATTGTCCATTGTCTAATTAAGTAAAGAGCATGAAGTCCTCTGAAATACCAGATAGACTCTAATATTTTTTAATTAAAATGAAAAGAAATAAAACATGGATGAGAATTAAAAGGAAAAGGAAAGTCAGAGATGTTGACCAAGAACAAGCCACATGAAGAAAGTAGACCAAAGTGTTAAAACAGCTGGTGCTGCCACGTATGTTGCTAACAATATAACTGAGCATTCCTTCTCCCCAGCTCCATTCATTTGAACTATCGTTGCTGCCAAGTAATTATATTAAATTAATAATCAGCCTTCAATTAAATCAATAATATTGATCACATTCCATGAAAGGCTAAAATTATATATTTTATACTTTAATTTTACATAAGATCTTAGTTTACTTCCTTAAATGCTTTTGTTGCCGTGAGTCTTATAAACAGAAAATAACGACTCGACAAATTTAAAAAATAACTCTGCAACTAAAATGTTAATAAAAACATACTTAAAATTTATTTTCTTTAAATATAATATTTTTATATTTTTTGAAAGATGAATTATTCATGTTGAAAGTTTAATTATAGTGTAAAAACAGCATTGAATTGATGAAACTTACTCATGTTAATGGATGGTGGAACAGAATACTGAAGCATCAAAACTAACTGATACAAAGGTTCATCTGATGGAATCATCCCAAAGCGAATCCCACCTTTCACAATGGCCATCCCTATTATAGGCATCACCATATAACGTATCACCCCTATTAACACTATTACTGTGTACTTCAAATCTGATTTATTCCACAGACCTGCTTCAATCACACACACATACACACACAGAGGAAGAGTCAGTGTCTGTTAATTCTGGCAGTAACAAAATTTATATATATATATTCGCATTATTACCCTTGAGAAGATTTGCTCCAGTTATCAAGGTTACAGTGGGAATGAAAGCACCCCTGCAAGTAAATAACAACCACAGAAGGCCACATAAGATATTAGAGTTTAGTTAACTAGGGGTGTGTGTGTGTATGATAGGCTTGTCTTTTTCTCAAAATAATTTAAACCAGAACTTGCCTCAAGAATAATATATAGCTTTAATTTAAAATGTGGGACTTTATTCTAATATATTATCTTCGGTCATGAGAGTTAGTTAATTTTTTTTGGGAGATTAACCCCCCATTTGAATGAAGAGAAAAGTTGGGAAGAAAGAAAATAGAGAGACAAGAAAACTGAAGCGTAAATATTATCACTCACCAAATTTGGATGCACAGAAAAAAATGGGGAGGAAAGAAAATGAGTAACTATCAAAATGATTAAAATTCACTGATTATAGTCAGATAAAGAAAAGTAATCAAATAATTGAGGCAAAAAATTAATTTTAAGGGAAAAAGTAAAAAATGAATAATTCTTTAAATCAAATATAAGAAAAAAATTAATAAATTATACAATGTCAAATATTATTAATAAAATTATAAATATCTTATTATAGTCAGATTAAGAAAAGTAATCAAATAATTTAGGTAAAAAGTTTATTTTAAGGGGAAAAAGTAAAAACTAAATGATTTTAAAATTAAATATAATAAAAAATTAATAAATTATACAATATCAAATATTATTTATAAAATTATAAACGTTTTGGTACTGAGGAGAGCTTTGTGCGGGGCAGCCACAGAAAACAAATTTTCCTCCCAAGATCACTTCACTTGCGGAGGGAAAAAAAATTTTGGTGGGGAGTAATCTATTTAGCTTTTTAAATTTACATATAAAAGTTAACTAACTCTGTTATTAACTGCTATAAGTAGTATTACATTATTTCTTTAAGCATCTAGGTCTTAATTAGCTCTAACAAAACATATACTATTTAGTGGCAGCAAATTAAACAAAAAGCTAGAAGCATGCATGCAAATCCTTATATTTGAAGGAAAAAAAAACATCAAGGTTTGATAAAAAAAACATCAAGGTCAGGTCATATCAAGTTGTGTTTTGCGTATTCATTATAATATAACTGGCCAAATCTAATCATATATAAAACATAAGCATGTTGCTTATTTGCCAAATCAAATTCAACACACACATATACAAACTCTTAACACTATATATGAATTACTTGGAGAGCTTGAAAGAAATTAATTAATGCATCATATAATAATGAGAATTTAGCTTAAGATTAAATGAAAAGTTAAGAATATAAATTCAATTAATTATTACCCGAGCAAAGAAGCAGTGTCATGAAGAATATGGAGAGGAGCACTTGGACCAACGAATGTTCTCCGAAGCAGAGGGGTTATTCCTATCGCTAACCCCACAATCTGCATGCATATATACACACATACACACAAGTCAACTTAACCAAATATATAAATTCATGTTGGAATTTCTATTTATTTATTTGACTTAAGGTGCAAAAAAAAAAACAATGGGATTATAAGTTTATGACAAAAGTGTATCCAAACACCATCATTAAATATATTTATTTTACTTATGCATTTCGGAGGTGTAAAAATACTTATGAACATTTAAAATATGAGTAAAAATCTCATAATTATTAGATATAACCTAAAACTATTATATATGCATAAGCAAAAACAGTGTGGACAGCACCACATAAAGTAATGGTGTTAGGTTAAATCTGACAACCCTGGCATTTTCACTATCATTTTAAATATTCAAGGGTATTTTTACATATCAGAAAAAGCATAGTGGTGCTGGGCGTGCTTTGAGTTGAAGCTCATGGCTATTTTTACACAATAGCCCTATTTATTTTTGTCGTAAATTATAAGCTGAGATCGATCCATTTGAAGTTGTAAGCATTACGTACGTACCACTGAGATGTTTGAGGGGGCAAGAAGAGACGTGAGGTTGAGGTACCTCACAACTACATTCTTTACGAGTAAGCCCATTTCTTCTATCGAATTCCTCACCTATATATATATATATATATATACGTATCATATCATATTATAATAAAACAAGAGAAAGAAAATGCAATTTAGTTAAGAGTAAATATGATATTTTCATTTACATGCATGATGTCTGAATATTATATAAAGTTAAGAGTAATTAATAAGAAAGACCTTGCTTTTTGATTGAACAGTGATGTAATCTGGGAGTGATGAACAAGAAGAAGAAGAAGAAGAAGGCAAAGGAGGAGAGGAAGTAGGATCATCGTCAGAAGCAATGTTGGAGATCTTTCTTGGGAATATCCGAACTAAGCTGTATACGTACGTCCAGAAGTATATGCCTCCTATCTGAAATTCATATCTATATATATTCTTAACAACAACAACAATATAGATCCACTCTAGCGAGTAAATTAATGGACAAATCTATGAATATGTATGTGTGTGCGCGCGCGCGCTGGTAAAAATTTGGGTTGTGGAGTTGTTAAGTCGAACGGTCATAATATTTTCTTTGCACGTATATGTAATAGGGTGCGATCAGCATTCCAAAATATTTATGTGGATTTTGCCCCAATATAATAAAAATGGAGCAATTGTATCATCATGCTAACAGTCTCTCTCAACTCTGATCCCTTTCTTTCTACTCCTCTTCTTCCTAAACCTCTCACCTCGTAAGGTTATAAAGTTCAGACTTTTCAGCTGGAAGAACAAGAGGCAAACAGAAAGTCAGCAAATCCATGACTTCTGAAGCTTGACTCCATCAAAATGGGTTCTGAAACTAAGCAGTACAGATTACCTAGCCACAAAGAACCAGTCGACAAATCAAATGCCAGCATCTTTCTTTTTCAGTAGAAATTTTAAATCCGTCCAACACCGAAGAACCAGTCTATGAATCAAATGCCAGAATCCAACAAAATGCTGCTTCCATTTTCAATGGAAGTCCAAAATCAGCCAAGCTGTTGCCTTTGAACAAACCCATATCCTTCTATATGGACAACACTACTTCCATAAGCTGAAGGGGCTGCAGGGTTGTTGAGGGAGAAGGTGCATGGCGTTTCGAGGGGTTGACGGCTGAGAGAGGTTTTGGAGGAACTGGATTGGGAAGAAGAAAGGGGTGAGAGTGTTAGAGGGACTATGGTACAATTTCTCCATTTTTAATTACATTAAGGACAAAATTGACCAATTAAATATTTTGGACTGCTGATTTCACCTCAAAAAAACATGTCAGAGTGCATTGTGAAAATTTTGTCTTATCGTTAATATAATAGTTAGAGAGTTTGATTTGGTATGTCTAATTTCCTCAATTTATAACTTTAGACAAGCACGAAAAATACGCTCTTGTCACTATGCAGTATCAGATTATATATTAATTTATGAATTAGATAAAATTGTTTTGAAAAAACAATAAATATAAGAGATAAAATGGATTAAGATATATTTAAGAGCAAATTCAACTCTTCAATTAGCTTTTATATTAGGAAAAAGAGATTGACATCCACTAATTCCGCTGCTGTACTGTACTGTACTTCCGATAAAGCCTTTATTCAGTTTTTAAATAGAAGAGATCTCATGGTTTTTTATAAGATTAATTTGGAACTTATTTATTATCTTTATAAATAAAAAAACGATTGATCATATACCCACTTAACTGCTTCATCAAACAATGCCACTTGGAGGAACATGAACGTCTTGCTTAAGTTATTCTCCCATATTTATGTTTGATAATCTTGTTAGTTAATTTCTTCCCCTATCCTCTGCTTACAGTACATTGTAGCGTAGTCTTTTTATTTATATTAATATCATTTTCTTTTGTTATAAAAAAAAGAACTAGAGGGGTAGTTAATTAGTGAATAAAATTAGTGTACAGAGAGAGAGGGAGAGGTAAGACATACAGCAAAGGATAGAGAAGAATAGGCCAACGCTTGATCTTTACAAACGTTACCATCTCCAAATGGATTTCCCTTTTCCGCGCATATTGATGTTACTATAACCAGCATTAACGTTCCTATGTTTCCTTTTTGATGAATCAAAATTAAAAACAAACCAATTGATTAATATAGTAATTAATCAATCCAATCTTATAGATATATATATAATGCTCAATTGATTAATAATGAAATAACTGAGGTAATAAACCTGCAACACAACAACCAAAGACGAGTCGTCTCAAACTTTGAGGAACTTGAACAATTTGGAGAAGCATCCAACCCAGGATTGACCCAGTAACGTATGATATGAGAATATTGACTGGCATGAACCACCTAAGTACTCATTAATTTATTGCAAATGATCAAGTTTAATTAAGATAATCAATTAGTTTAATATTAATTAAAAATGGAAACAAATTTAATTAACTACACTCACAACTTAACTATGCTTTTGCGTGTTATTGTCTCAGCCAGGTTGCTTACATACAGTGCTGGATTGAAGACATAGAATGATACCTGTATGTTCAAAATCCAACATTTTATTTGATGTGTTCCTCACCAAACTATAATATTATTGTGTCATATACAATTTGTCAAATCTAATAAATGGGATGAAAAATATATGAAAATTTCCCTGTTTAAAGATCTTACAGGCGAGTAGGACCTGAATTTGAATACCTATTCTCTTTGTCTATGAAATCATACAAAGTACTGTATTTTTTTTGTATATAAAAAAGACTATTTTTGCCCATAAAATTTTCAACCAGTCACTTTTAACCAGTTTTCTCTAAATGAATTGTGTTGCTTATAAACATGAACATTTTGATTTGCCATACCAGAGAGAGAGAGAGAGAGAGTGT
>JANTPZ010095247.1:0-10376 GCA_025593235.1 Vachellia pachyceras | reverse complement strand
GTTCACATAGCAACTAACGGCTACTTTGACAAGCGTAAGCCTCTTTTATATCCCCCAATTTGATGTCAAAGAACTTCATCAAATGTGACGCATCCTTACCATGTCACAGACATGCCTGAGACCTCATGTCATATCCCCCCCCCCCCCAAAAAAAAATTGTAACACAGACGTCCCAACACAAGGTGGCTGCGCTTCTGTTTCAATGTTAAAAGCACGCCCAACATGTCACAAGCTGTATGCAAAGAGGCATAATTGCCATCTGCTCAATTGCTTTAACACAGGTAAACAAATTTTATTAAGCAATGAAAATCTGATCAGCACCATGATTAGAATCCAAAACAAGAAAGCCAATAATGATACTGATATAGAGAATACGTGTGATACTACTAATGATCCTTGCCTCCATTCAAGTGATCAGCAAAATCAGCTATAAGTCAACTGCAACCTGATGACTTTCATACACAAGGTTAAACTAGCCCATGATTTTTTCCATAAATATGAATGTACTCCTACACAAGATTTATTGATATACAGAAGGTGCATACCTGGCCAAAGACAACAATGTAAACTAAGGAAGACTAAAGTTCTTAAAAAACAAACTATGTTCACAAAGAAAATAGAGGGGAAGAAAAAACTTTGTTATGCCTTGGATGACAATAAAACTAATATAAGCTTAAATCCAGGAGAATGTGCAGATTCAACATCCAATCTTCCCAGAAAATTCTTTCTGTGTCTACATTTATATGTCCAGATTTAGGCAGCAAGTCCATGCGAGTAATTATAATGTCCTCTTGGGATGGTTCTCCATAATATACAACATGACTCTGAAATCCATGTCCTAATGTCCAAACTAATGAATATCCATGACAGATGAGTTCAGCTCTAATCTAAGAATATTCATAAGGTTAACCATAAGTCAGCATATAGATTGTATGTTGTGCCTAGTCAAGTGCTTTACAAGAATTTACGAACATCATATCTCTAGCTTGTAGTTGTTGAAGTCTGGAATCTGGATATACGTAGAGAAAAGATGCCATGCACCTTATGGGTTATACTATGAACTTGACAAGATTGTTATACAATAGTGAAAGTCGTCTAGAAAAAAACTGTGTCATCGGATCCAACTGCAACATGAGACTTCACTGATCCCAAAAGGAAAAACCCCGCTCTCTTTTTACTCTTCTAATTTCTGGTTGGCGAAGAAAACCTTTCTCCTTATCTGGTTTAGTAGGTATATCCTTGATATTCTTTGTCAAAGATATACTCTCTGATTTTTTGTGCTCTAAATCAGTCATCTGGTCCTCCACTGCCTGTTTTCCAGAAAGCCACACTTGAAGCATTTCACTTGTTTTTGATTCTGGGAGGAAGCCTTTCTCCTGCATCTCATTATAGTATTTATAAGCTTCCTCCAGCTTTCCATTTAGAAATAGACCATGAATCAGTACAATGTACGAGCTACGATCAGGGTTGGCTCCACTTTCACTCATCTCACTCCATAGCTTAAAGACAACATCAAGCTGTTGCCATCTACTAAACTTTCTTATCAACATTAGATAAGTCTCAGTAGTTGGGTAGCAGCCCGATCCCCTCATCTTGCGTAGAAGCTCAAATATTTCTTCTGTAGTCCTTAGGATATACGGAAGAAAGCGTGATAGGTCCGAATTGTAGGGAACAGACCCTGCTGCACCATTTCATCTAAAATTTCTTTAACTTCATCAATTTTGTGGGCTTTGCAAAGAGGACTGATTAGTGAGTTGTAAGTAACAGTATCTGGAGAAATTTTGGTATCTTCCATTGTTCTCAGGAGAGTTACAGCTTCTTTCACAAGCTTACCCTTAGCAAGAGAATGAATGACCGAATTATAAACTTTCCTGTCTGGAGTGATCTTTGTTTTCTTCATCTGGTCAAACAGCCTGAATACCTTGTAAAGTTTGGAAGCCTTTGAATAGCCAGACATGATGCTTGCATAGGAGACAACATCATATTGGATTCCTCTCTTGCCCATCTCCTGCCAAATTCTCTCTGCATGACGTGGGCTAACAATCACATTACACCATCCATTTAGAATAATGTTGAAGCTTTTGGTGTTGAAGGGGAATACGTTTTTGTTGCAGAAAAGAAGATGCTCAGCACCTTCTACATTCTTGTACCGGCAAAGAGCAGAAAGAAGGCCTTGAAACTCCTCCATTCCAACTTGAAAGTTGAATTGTTTATACACATAGAAAGTGCTTATAGCCTTTCCAACATCATGAACAGCACAGTATCTCCTAATCATAATCAAGAGAGTCTGAGGTGTGACAAGGGATGGACCAGCACTTCCTTGTCTCATTTCCTCAATTAAGGTCCAGGCAGTATCAAACTTCCTCATTTTACCAAGGATATAAATCATGGAGTGGTACTCGCGAACAGAATGAACATAATTCGGTTGCTTGCCTGCCCACAGGAAAAAGGCGAAAGCCGCTTCCCAATCATTCTGATTTCTTGAAAGAACCTCTACAATCAACTCTGATGATACAGTAATATTGCAATGCTCGAGCTTACATTTAATTTCAGATGGTCTACAACCTGCTCCACGTAATATATCCAATATGGTTTTAACATCTTGGCTAAGACCATCATCCCTCATGTCTAACAGACTAAGGTGGGCATGTTTATTCTTGTCAAGGTCATCTACCAACTCATCATCATCATCACCCGAAATCTCATCAAAACCAAGAGTTGGGGCATCAGTTGACACCCCAACTTTTGTGGGCGGCGATGAAGAGGAAAACAGGGCTGAGAAGCCAAATTGCGGAGGAGCAGGAAAATGGGCAGGCACTGAAGGCTTCAAGAAATCGAAAGCAGTGGTCGGGAGCTGCTCAAGTATACGACTGTGATTAACAGAGAATAGATTCTGACGGATGAGTAGTATAACAGAGAAAACGGACAGATTAGATCTAATTCGGATCATGTGTTCAAGTCGGTATACAACTAAAGAAGTTGATGATGAATAAAAGACGGAGGCCACAGCAAGCCATTGGAATTGGAATGCGAGGAGATAGCTCTAAGCACGAAGTAACTATCCATGAGTAAATCACTCCAAGACGAACCGACAGTATCACCTTCGTCGATTCTTAAACCGAGCACAAGCTGTTTGTAAAAATGCCCAGATGAAATGAATTTCGAATGAATGATCACATATAACTACATAATACGTGCAGAGATTTGTACTGTCGTGCCAATAAGCATAATAGCATTGCGGGATGCTAGGAAGAAGCGAACCTCAATGTTCGCCGGTGAGGGATTAAAATCAGGGCGGGGGCAGCTCGCAGGCTAGGACTCGAGCCCTTCAGCAGCCAAATTAAAATTACTCCAAACCCATAAACAGCGGCGTTATTCGCATATTACATTACTCCATTAAACCATATGGCCTTGTATTAATAAATATTAAATAATATTCTATTTATGTTTTTTAAATTATAGAAATTAAATATTGTATTTCTTAACAAAATGTATTTAATGTCCTAGATATTTTCAAAATGAAAAGTCAGTTAACCCATATTAGAAATCCAATGCATTGTTATGAGAGTCGAAGGAAGATAAAGGAAACAAGGAAAATAGAGAACAATGAAAGAGAGAACTCTCATTGATTTATCTCAAGAGTGAATAATGCATATGCGATGCCTTATATTTATAGGTATAAATTTATAATATTAGGATATATGAATATCAAATATTATAAAAAATAATAAGAGGATATAAGGATGATGTGAGATATGAACATATGCACAATAATATTTATAACAATTCTTTGGATGTTCATGACTAAACATGTGTCTCACTGAACAAAATGGGATAAAAACTAGTAGAAGAAAAAAGAGTGCACAGTTTATTGATACATTCCCGATGCTGCCTCATTAAAAACATTTATAAAAAATCCAGTGGAATAAAATCTAGATAAGGGAAAAGTATAGCATGCATTGACTTCCTATCTTAACAACATCATTCAGTTCCTTTTTGAAGGTTAAAAGTGAAGAGAAACTTTGGTGAAACAAATTTAACTCTATAACCTTTGATACAGCTATACCTACACATATAAATAAGTGCAATAAACAGTATATCCGTAAACAATTAGTTTATACTTAGATGTACCTAAGCATAATATATTCATGGTACCTCAGAAATAATGTAAGAATGTATTTCACTCTATATATTTGTGATGTTGAAGAACTATGTCTTACTAGCAGATTAATGACAAGAAATACACCGGGACGTGCGAGATTAACAAGATACATTAGTACCCCTAGTTAATGGCACTTAATTATGGTACTTTCGAACTAAGTAGTTTTTCGTCTTCTTATTCGTTAATTTCTCGAGGTATAAAAAGGATTTTATCAACATGCAAAGATCTTTCAATCATTTTAGTTTATAATTCATTTATTTGGGAAAACTGTTATATGGCATTCATTTAAAAAATCTCCCCTTAAACAATCATTTTCTTTTTGTAATTCTTAAGAATGTTGATATCATCAATATAGATAACAATTATAACAAACTCAACATATTTTTATAAAAATGCATCTTGATAGTTTCAAGTCATACAAAGACTTATTTAACTGAATTTATTATTGTTCTCAATAACTTGCATTTGATGCTTATAGCATATTAAGTCTTTTAGGGACTTTCATGTAAATGTCACTGTCAAGTGTGCCATATGAATGTGCAGTGATAACATTCATGAGGCGTAAGTCAAGCTCTTCATCACTGTTGAGTTAATCAAATAACGAAAAGTAATCATATTCATTATTGGTTGATGCATATTTTCTTAGCATATAACATGTCTTTGTGTAAATCATTATGTTATAAGATGTGTCATATATCCTATCGTTTTGCCTTTTTCATTTCTCTTCTGTACAAATTCTCATTTGTATCCAATCGGCTTTTCATCTGTAGGTGTAAGGACATGTCAAAAAATTTTGTGTTTTCAATGGCATTAATGGCTTCTATCCACAGGGTCAATTTTTTATTTATTAACACTCAACAAAGGATGTTCATTCATGATCATCATCCATTACATCATATGCTATTCTATAACCAAAGATTGATCCCATTAGAGTCCATGTATGATATAATTTATTAAGATATCATTTTTTTCAAATATTTTAAACACCTTAGTCTCTTCTGAAAGCACAACATTCTCTTATGGATGAAATAACTATTCAGGAGTTGACTCTTTTAGAGCAATCAAATTTTTTTTATCAACCTTAACTTTACCATTTATATTCTTAACTCCTTTTCTCATTCAAGGATTTATATTTTTAGAATCGGTTGGCCTTTCACGCTTTAGGCATGCTTAATATTCATTAGCAACGTTGGCCCAATCAGCAACCCGTTTTGACCCTTTTAGGCAGGTCGGGTTACCTTACCCAACGCGCCTCCTGCGCAACCCGGTTTGTGCAGCCGCTAACCTCTCTTTGTTATGTTTTTTCTTTCCAGATCGTCCTCTCATGCGACAATAAGCGGCCTTTTCGGGCGTCCCTCATGGCCATTTGGAGCGTCTTTCATGGCGTTTTTCACAACGAACATTATAGATGTGTGTGTCTGAATATATATATATATATAAAAGCTTGAAGATAGCATGCACACCCAGAGCAAGCATCAAGCACACGTCCATATGCACAGCAAGCACATATATGTGTGTCTGTAGATCCAGATATATATATATATAGGTAGATTCAGATCCATATATATTTTAGTCGAACAGATTCCCAGTCGCACAGATTCCCAATATACACAGACAGGTTTAGCAGCGATAGCACAAGCTTGTTTTCCGATTAGAAGATTTGACTAGAACATACACACATATACTTAAAGATCCATGCATGCATGCATATACAGATCTATGCTCAGGTTTACGGAAAGCTACAGTAAGATCAAAATTACAAAGGAAATATCACAAAAAGGGTTCTGTCTTTGGCTTTGTTATCATAGAGTTTAGTTCTCAAACGAAATATGGCAAAGGAATTATCACAAAGAAGGTCCACCGGGAGTTCCACAAGATGAATATAAATTCATATTTTTTTGCCAAGAATATAAATTCATATAAAGCTTGAATATATATGCAAATTCATATAGATATTAGTGAAATCATACCTGAAAAATTTAAATCTAAATGTTAGAGTTTCGTGTTGATAACATGTCATGAAATTCTAAAGAAGGTAAAGGAAACGAGGAAAATGGAGAGCAATAAAAGGGAAAGCAAGAGTGTATAATACATATGTGACCTCTTATATTTATAAGAATGAACTTTCATCATGAATCAAAATCATTCACTTATAATGAATAAACTAAACTAAAATGAAATGGTATTGCTGTTCTTCTCATTCGTAATACGTATATGAGCTCAAAATCTGATAATCTGTGTGAAGAACAAATGAATATAATATAGGGAGATTTATTATATGGTCCCACATAGTGAAGATATTTAGCAAATGGTCTCAAATTTTAAAATATTTAAAAAATGGTCCCATTGACAACATGAGGTGTTGTCAATGCATTGCATGGTGTTGTCACTTGACAACCCCTGACAACACCATGTGCTGTATTGTTGTCAATGGGACCATTTTTTAAATATTTTAAAATTTGGGATCATTTGATAAATAAGTCCTTTATTTGGGATTCAACAGTAAATCTCTCAATAATATATATATATCCTCCGATTATTCCTGAGATGTACACCCAATTCCAATCTCAGTCCAGCCTGATCGGACGAGTAAATCTAAAGTGATGATACGGCTTCTATAGCGCTGCCTAATGGCCATGCTGCTTCAACAAGAGAATCCTGATATTTTACTTTCTTCACCAGTGTAATCTCTTGCCAGGGATCTAGGCCTGCTCACAAATGGAATCAATCGGTCAGGGCAGGGAAGATGACGCAATTGCTCAAATTTTGTTTAAAACATCATAAATATTCAAGTATCGGCGCAAATCCTACCAAATCCATCAACTAGCAAGGTATACTGATATACAAGATCCATGCATATATACGGAAGATTCCCCTCCCCTACGCTTTGATAAGTGGATTTGGCATCATCAAGTTTGGTTTCACAAGCTCGCTTCGCTGCATCCTCAAAATCCACAGGATGAACTTTGGCAACGGGCAAGTTTGGATCAGCAATGCCAGCCTATGAACAAAATTTCTTATAAGCAGAATTTAGGATGACCTTGCTACCAGGATTAAAGAATAGATGACCTTTCAGTATTAGTTTGACAGTCAGAGAAAATAATAAAATACCTCGGCTGCCCGATCAAAGAAAAATGAGGCAACAAAAAGATTTTTCTGACCATCTCCTCCTCCACCATTCCATATCCCACCAAAAGTGCACTTCATATGCGTGCATGTTGACTCATTAACTTTGAGAGCCTTGAGAGCTACACTTTTGCATTCATTCAGGCTTGCACCTGTCGGGGAGGCTGAGGCCTTGTACGACTTTCCTCCATAGTTGTAAGACCCTAACAAGTAGGAAAGAAAATAAGCCTGTTATTTGCATTTTATGCTAATTGCGAAGAAAATACCTGATATGCAAATTTCCTTGGATTCAGTTCTCAACATGCTAATTTTTTTTTCTTTTTTTTTTTTTGGGTGGGGGTGTTTTTCACAGCCTAAAAACACCAAAGCTATGCAGAAAGGAGAAACTATATTTACCATCAAAGCCAGATAAGATACAAGGATTGTCAGAATCTTCGGAAACCTTTAAAATCTCAGCACGAGCTGCTAGCAATCCATATCCCAAGTAACTGAAAGCAATGTTCAATGCCGTTAGTCAAGGAAAATGATAGAGCCTGTCTCTGTCATTCTGTCTATATTCTATAACATTAGTTATATGAATAGCCTTGCTAAAGACAACAAATGTTGGAGGACACACGTCCGTGTGTTAATTCTCCCTCAAACTGTACATATTATAGCAACTTACATTGGCGCATCTTAAAAACCTAGAGTAAGAAGGAAACCTGTGAACATAGAGGTAATACTTCCTTCCCCTTAAGAACATCTCTTTGATGTATGGATCTTCTCCATCTGTTACTTTGGGAGCCTTCACAGCATCAGTATCTGAGATGGCATATGCCATTTGAACAGATCCACCCCCAAGATCAACTACTCCAACTGTCTTTGAATAAGTTTTTCCCAGGTTTCCCAGTAGATAGTTAATAGTCACCTAAATCAAAAAAATGGCAAGGTAGTCTCGCCAGTTAATTTTAAACTATCAACTATCAGAGAATAGTTTCTTGTCTGAATGAATCAATAAAAATTCTTAAAAATTCTTCCATAAAAGATATTTTTCTCTTATTAGAAAAGGGAACTGAACAAAAATTCTTCTACAAGATACCTAAGGAAGGCAATGCTACTAAAGTGCAAATCTCTCTCTCTCTCACATGCGCGCGCGCACTTGCCCTTTTATTCTTTCTAGTTCAGTAACAGAGCTCAGATCAATACACATAAACCTGGACTTCACTTCCAGAAGCTGCAATGTTGTCCCTCTAATGGTTAGTAGTACCACATTATAACTCATGAAACTACTAAAGCACCCTTCCTGTTGTAATTGCCCATTTTATTCTCTCTTCATCTTCCTCATTGATGACGTCACCCATATATTAAAGTCACTCTATCCCTTTCTCCATCTTCCTCACATCAGTGATCCATTCCCAATACAATATTTGAGAGCATCTGATATGAAAATGGTTTTATGTCATTAGGATAACTATATAAATGCAACGAACTAAGGAGAGGTGAAATGGCGGTACACACAGCACATTGGCATGCAATATTTTTAGGAAAACATGCCTATGGGAAAAAACCAGGATTCGATAACCCAAACTGATAAGATTATAAATCATACCCATTGATAAGCACCTTCTTGTGTTCCATCCAGTACCGTAACTGCATCAGCCTCAGATCTTAGGGTGCTTCTTTGCTTAAGCAAATCCCTAACCTAAATACATAATTTGAAAACCTTCTAAGATGATAGAGTTGGTATAGCCTTCAAAGCATTCAACATGATAAGATGTAGCTATACTCACTGCTTGCAAGATCCTATCAGAAGCGTCTCCTTCCAAGGCCCTCAAACCTGCCGTTGCCTGCATTAGCATAGAAATTTAATTTTCCTCCAGAAACTGCCATGTAAAACCAAATATATTTTGAAAAAGCCATACGATCATCCGTAGTGGCAATGGGAGGAGATGTACGCACCCCAACTTTAACAGGCGTCTTTGGGCGTAAGTTCCCGGGAACAACAATTTCCGCTTTGTCTAAAAGGGAAAGGAGCGAACCCGCGGCCTCCTGGGGATTCTTAGCGTATGCACTCAAACCCGGTTTTATCTACAACATAATAATTAAGAGGGGCAGCAGTAAAGAGAATGATAAATGATAGGTGACGCGAATTTGTAAGTACAAAGGCACAGCAAAGCCATAACGACGCCACCTGCTCAAAAAGCTCAAGATCTTGGCCAATGTGAACAAGATCTAGCTTGTGGTCAAAATGGAAGACATGTACACGGCTCCCAGAACTACCGGCATCGAAGATAACAGCGTAGGAATCAGAGAACTTCTGGTCGGGGTTAATTTTACGATGAGTGAGAGCATAGTCCTGAATGAGATCGTTGGAAGAGTTTGCGGGCATTAAGTAGAGTACAAAAGTAATGAGAAGGAGTGGAACGGAGACCACTAACAAAACCCCTCGAAATCTGTGGATCTTGTCGGAGAAAGACTCCTGCCGACCGGGGCGCTTGAGCATTTTGCTAGATTCGAATTCGGGCACGTGTTCGTCGGCGGGGTAGGACGGCGGAGAGTTGTTTCCCTGCCCTTCAAAAAAATTCAGCCGCTGATGGCGATCGGTACCGGATCTGACCGTTCCCAGCGGCAGGGGGACCCTTCAACTGTTTGGGCTCTTGTAGCGGATCCAGCTCTAAGCCTTGAGGTTTTTCTACAACGTGACCGAAAATGATCTATTGGTCTGTGAATTGAATGATTTGAAAACGACGAGCATGTGGAAACGTCGTCCTATCCAGTTCAATCGTGATGGGCAGTCGCCAAAAGAAAAATGGCTGTTGATTATGGGGGGCGAAGAAGATTAAGACAGTGATGGCGCCGATGATGAAGGGATGAAGACAATGGCCAGTGAAAGAATTTAGACTATCTTTCACTGTAGTGAGAGAAATGTGCTGTGTCAGTGCCGCTTCCTGGAATTTGAGATGTAACTGTAGATGTAATAGAGTTACCGAGTCAGATCTCATGGTTGGACTCGGACACGCGCCTTTCCGAGTTGTTCTGAACCTTTCCACAACTTCGGCCCAAAAAACAAAAAATCAACAACCCCCTTCTTGAATAAACAAAAATTAAA
>JANTPZ010095246.1:0-15853 GCA_025593235.1 Vachellia pachyceras | reverse complement strand
ATTTGAATATGGTAAAGTATTTGCGTGTTTTGATTTTCGCCGGAGTATCAAGCATGCTTTCGCTGCGACTTTAGGTGTGTGCGTCTTCAACGTTAGAATCGTTGATGAAGTCTTGACTGTGTAAGGGTATATCGTCCCGTCTACAAAATTGAATCTTTCCTTCAGCCGTGAAGGCTGGCTTCGTATAGCTTCCTAACTTTTTCTCTTGAAGCATCCAAAGGCTTCACATTTTAAATTACGCAGTTAGGATTTTGGAATCTCACAATTGATTTGACTTGCTTTTCTTCTTTACAAAATTCATTCAAAACAATCTATTCTATTACTTTATAGTCTCTCCCGCAATGGCTTTTAAACAAATGATCTCCAACTGAGATCTTATATTTATTTCACCTATCGTCTTGCACCATCCTAGTCCCGTAAACTAAAATGAGAAGTAAGAAATTTCAGGTATGACGCAACCTTATCCCCCATTCTACAAGGCCAATCGCCTGGGTCCTGGCATGAGGTCTTTAAAACAGATTGATTAGTTCTTTGTTCTGTCTTTTAAAGTTTGCTTGAATGGTGTGTAAATTGATATGCTTAAGTTGGGTCTATTTCTAGCACAACCGCAGTCCCTCTTGTGTCTTTGAGGCGGACTGGATAGGACAGGCTTGTTACTTTGTACTTAGTTTATAAGTAACAGTCCATCGGTGCTGAATCCTATATTTTGTTTGGTCATTTTGGATGTGCTAATTTTTCCTTGGTTAATAGTCTGGTTCTCTGTGATAATGAAAATAACTTATCATGCTTTTATTGTGTGACTATTTTTGGAATGCATTTGGGTTTATTTTTCTGTGGATATTGCTGCTAATATGCACTTTAGTAATATTTTGAAGGCTGAATCTGAATGTATGAATGTTCTATTTTGTAGCAAATGGCACTCAGATAAGGGCACTCAGTTTGATTTATTTAAGGAGAATCATCATCCATGCGGTAGCTTAGTTGCTCTTCTTTTGATCCCATCTTTGAGCCCTGCCTTGTTTTTGTATCAGTTGTTGAGTCTTGAAGCATGGACACTCAGAAAAACGAACACGAAAGTTCAACTTCACCAGCTGCTAATGCCGCACCTGTTACCTCATGTAGAAAGAAGAGTGAGCAAGCTACTTTCTTGGAAGATCTCAAGGATCATCTTGATAAATTTATCCATGCTTCTATGGATGAACACAAAACTTGCTTTAAGAAAACCGTTCAAAAGGTTTGACTCTTGAAAGCTTTTCTTGAGAGCATCGCCCCATGGCGTTGTCTTTATGCTTTCTTCTGATACGGTGTGGTTATGGATTTATTCAGATGTTTGGTTTGTCCAAAGTTGTTGTGGAAAGGAACTCTGATGCTAACAAAGAAGCTGAAAGATCTCTAACTCTTCGGACAACTGTACAAGAGTAGAATCCCAAGACTTTGTCCCTTTCGTTTGGCAATACCCCGCATGTAGTTGAATGCAGAGAAGTTTTTCGAAACCCAAAAAATAAGTTTGAGAGGCTTCATCCTTGGTTGTTTTTCATGTCAGTCATGTAACAATACGGTCTTTTTCTGTAAAATTTGAGCATCTTCATGACGTACTCTATAACTTAGTTGTTCAGTCGGTTCTTAACTTATTATGAAGGTGCTAAACGATGCTATGTTGAATCCAGCTTCTTGGGTTTATATAGAAAAGAAGCGAAAATAACACAAGACACGCAGGTGTATTTGCCTCTACTAAAGGCAGAATAAATTTATATGAATGGAAAGAATTTAGAGAAACATGACGATAATCAATTCTTATTGGAGCAATAAATAGAGAGACCATTCCCCCACACTCAATCCGTGGTAGCTTATTCTACTTATATTTTGCTTCCTGTGATTCTTTTAATCAGTAAGAAATCATTTAACTTCTATTCCTTCCCCAGTATGTCATATTCCTATGATTTTAAAGGAGAAATATGCATGGTTCGGTAGCTCAATGGATGAGCTCATTCTGATTCATTTGTTGCTTTGGGCCATACATAATATGTGAATCAATAAAATGGGTCTGGGCCAATCTGTTTGATAAAGGATTCACTAAAAACCAAATTAAAAAATCTGAAGCAAACATTATAAAAATTTAAATTCTTGTTGAAAGAAGTTTTTGCATTATAATTTTTTTTAACAGAGTTGCTTATGTAAGGATATTTGTGTCTAGTAAAAAGAAATCGAAGTTCCCCTAATGAGTAATTATCGAGTCAGATGCTAGGCTGCTTGTGGAAATAGGTTTTGGATGGAGAGTGTAATGGTTAAATGTGCATTAGTCACCGTACGCCTTTTGACGCTGTCCCATACCAGCGGACCGCTGATAGTGAACTTATTTGTTTTGAAAAAGTTAAACGCGTGTTCAATAGTATTTTCAGTAAAATGAGATAACATTTTTCATTTGTGTACTTTAGTTTGTGTAAAAGTACTTCTCTACCGCTTTTTCAAACCGGGATAGTGTATTCCATAGTTTGTTTGCTTCTTTGTCTGTAACATTAAAAATAAACGAAGGGGTAATTAATTATGGTTCAGGAATGAAGAATAGACGCCTGTTGGTGAATGGGGACAAGTAAGAAGGGGTAGTTCAACTAAACGGACCCATCGTTACTAGAGTCATCCAACGAAGTCTCATTTGCTTTAAGCTGGCCGACCATCCTATTGCTAGTCATTTTTGTAGGTGTACTATTACTAGCTTTCTGTATCCCAGCCAAATACAGTCTACCTTAAAAATCGAAATGTTTCCAACAAAACTACAGTACTTGCACGTGAATATTTTTATAACATTCCATGAAATACTCGTTAAAGATAGCACAGTTCATCAGTACAGGGAGGGTGCGGTTGAATAGATAATTATTAAAGTCGTCCAGGGCATAGATCATAGAGGGAACACAATTCCGTGTCCTTTTCTTTTTAGTATCGCTACAATGGATGAGTCAACAAACTTTAATTAATTTAGCTTCATTCACATCCTAAATTTGCTGACACAATGAGTTTCCATATTAGTTTATTGGATCAGATCATGTCAATATTTAATAAATATCATGATGGAATGTGAATATTGCTGTCATCTTTACCAGAAAAAGAATACTGCCATCATGACACTCAAACGGGTGTCATTTTTTTAATTGCTATATTGAAGAGTTAATTAAATGCTTCTATGGAACTGCAAACAACATTAGTTAATGTTTTCTTAGATTAAACTTTTGAGAATGTAAGATTTTCCCATTCTTAAAATTAAATCTACTGCATGTTATCATTGAATAGTTTAATCTATGGAGTTGATGACGGTGATAGGTCATCACATACTGGCATGGAAATATCTGTAATTTTTGCCTGAGAAAATGAAGATGCCATACTACTAAACACATGCTAAATGATTTATTCAATTATAAGCTTTTAGATCAAACATGCCATCGCTTTAGAAACATGAAATCCATGTCTCCGCTTAAGGAGCTGAACTGGGAAGTGAAAAGGCCTGGGGTATATTCAAGCTGCTTAATGGAGCAATAGTTGCATGTACAAACTTTCAACAGCACCATACTGCTTAAACATTTATTCAAGTCGAACAAAAGTAAAGAGAATGAAGGGATGGAAGAAAACGAAGAAAAAGCGAACAAAGAGGAAATAGAACTGGAGCGTTCAATGGAAGTAGTAGGTAGTTAACGACTGTTTCCATGTGGCGAGCTAAGGAATCCCAGAGTCTTTTCAACATTCAAAGCAAGAGTTCAGCTATACGAGTTATTTCAGTTCTTAAATTTTCTTTCATCGCCGAGATTATTTCCAAATGACGAGGTAGTTCTCTTTATGTTATTTCACCACTAGTGACTGGTAAGTTCCATGACTAGGATTTGACTGTCTCTGTATTACTCAAGAGCCAAGACATATGATACACAAAGACAAAAAACCGAAAATGACAACTTTATTATCGGTAGAGATCAGAAACATGCAGGAATTGAAGCAGAATCGTAGGTTCTTGTTGGTAGCTTCAGGGATATGAAATTACAACGTGGAATCACGGACCATGATTCTAATTATGACTACTAGTCTTAGTCTAAAGCCACTGCGCTGACTCATATATCAAATGTATTGGGCCCGTTTGGCAAATTGCCATAAGCCACTTATAAGTGCTTATTCACATAAGCCGAGGCAAATATGTGGAGGAGATTGTCTCGTTTTGCGGAAAAGCACTGTTAAACGTGCTTATGAAAATAAGCCCATGGTTACCAAACATGCCCATTAACAAATTGCACTTTCTTGTGAAGCTGCAGGAGGTTGAAAACCTTTATTGTTGTTGATACCAGTTGGTTCACTGGAGCTTCAAATTCCTCAGCCTGCAATGGGATCAAATTCAGAAGGATAAATAAATGGTTAGCAGGAAAGGTAATGCAGCATATAATTAACCAGTGCAACTTCATCAGCTTGCCAGTTTGAAAAATACATATTTGATGGGGGGTTTAGAAGAAAACGGGAATCATTGTTTGTGGCCATGTACCTTTTTTCCTCGTCAGAGGCTCCAGTATTCCTGTAATTAGGAAAGGGCACTCGTCCTGACTCAATGTGCTTCACATCCTCCACAAGGAGATCGTAGTGTCTCTTCACTTCCTCAGGAGTTTTCCCACCGACAGCCTTGGCAACATGGTGCCAACGGTCAGGTGTGTCCTTGTCATAAACTGCTAGAGCCCTCTCAAAGGCTTTATTATCCTTAGCAGACCATGATCCTGAGGATGACATTGAGCTTGATGCCATTTCTTAACACTGACTTGTAAAGTTTGAGAGAAGACAGAGATCAGTGAATAATGTCTTTTCACTAAAGAGAACAGTGGTAGGTGAAGCAGCAGAGGAGATCAAGTGAGAAGCAAAGGAGCAAATTAAGGGATGATATATGTTTAAATGGAATAAGAGTTTGGAAGAAAGAAGAGGGGTTGGTGCTATGTGCAGAGAGATGGCAATGCCTGCTCCTTTTGTAAGCAGAAGTGGAGGGGGTGTTGTAAGGTGGGGTGGTGCCAGTTGGCTTGAATATCTCGCCAAAATGAAGTCGAATTTTAATGATTTGTCTCCTCATCAACCACAGAATAGAGCAGTGGGAGAATCAGTATCTTCATTCGGTAAAATAAGTGAATATGAAGAATAGCTAGGACTAACCTAATTAAACTTTTTTATTTTCCTTCCTTCCTTATTTTATATAAAAGCCATCTCAAGTTACAAGTTTACTTTCTTAAGTTTCGAGCTTTGTGGATTATTCAATCTTTCAAAAGACACATTGCACGTTGTTAAACAGTTGAACACAAAAAACCTGTAAAGCACTTCCCAAGGATAATAAATACTTCGGATTAGCACAACGCTTCACATGGTTCAGCAAATAAGACACAATCAAACTTCGGATTAAACGATATATTTCCAATGTTGGTAGAGACTTGAGATCCTAAGAACAAACTTTTGCATAGAGAAGATAACCATAAGTACTAAACTGAGAAAAATATGGGTGTAAGCTCCTCTATTGCATGCCAGGTCAGCTAATGTCCCTCTTGAATATTTATCTTGCCTGCAGCTGGTTTTCCACATGGGACCAATCATAAACCCAGTGAAACCGCTGAAACTACTATAGCTTTCACGTGTTCCTCACACAGCCATAAGTCATATGCTTTTATTTTTATTCAAAAAGTTTGAGATTTAAAAGAAGGCCAGTTATGTTCATCATCGTCGCAGATGATGATCTTTCTAAGTATACTATATGTCCTCCACAACATTCCAACATCTAGCTGGCCAGCTTCTTTCCGTACAATGATTCTCGTTTGTTTTTTACTTTCAAAGAAAGGTCATATACGTCACCCAATGCTCTTGTACCTACAGACAGCCTCTTCCCCCGAGCCCTCTCTTTTTTTAAGATTCATTAATCACACTTTGGTTTTTCTGACAGAGTTTATGTTATACTTGACTACTTGTTATCTATCACTCAGACATCCGTTATGATGTAATTGGATAAGGGAATGGCCTATAATATTTGACCCTATTTTTTATAATTCTAATACGCCCCAAATAATGTTGAGAGAATGCATCCAAGTCCGACTAATACAGTACCGTTGTATATATATAGGCAGAGAATATCCTGATTCCTGATAAGATCTTTTGCTTTGTCTTTTATTGTTACCTCAGGCCAGTGAGTTGGAGGATAACCATAGGATTCAAGATTTGCCCAGAGGTTTTTAACCATGAAATACAGTAAAGGGTTGATCAACTTTAGCTGCTACAATTGGCTCTGCTTCATGCAAATTGGATAACTATAACTCTGTAAATGAAGTATACCCCCCCTTCCCCCAGTTTCAACACATGGATTGAGTCTAGCAGTCCCAATTAATTTTTTTTTGGGCCATTATTACCTGCAAATAAGGAAATTTCACCATCATATCTTAAAAGATATCTGGTTGTCATTGGAAAAGCAGTAAAGTGATGACAGAAATCTTTTTCATCATCTTGGTTGCTGCCATAACTTGTTGCTGAAAAGGATAGATTTATAATTAAAGAAGGACCGTTTTACAATAAAATAAAGCTTTCCACATATTTTAAGAGCATCATCTTCTGATAAATTTACAAGGAACTAAATTTTTTCTGTTTTAAATTCTACTGTTTCAGGAGCAATAGCTCAGTTCTGCTTCAATATTTCCTGTTGTATTGTTTGTCTAGTTGTTTTCATTTTTTTCCTTGTAGGTTATAACTCATAATCTTGCAAGTTCAATGACTTCATGCTGACATGTAAAAAAGTACTGAAATTTCTGCTTTCGCAATAAAATGGTTAGAAATCCCTAGCATCCTAGACAACAGGTTCTCGTGTGTCGTTATGCATGTAGTGGGTGTGTGCAGTACTGATTCTTGAATTGATGGTGTTAAGCATGCAATATACGGATCTCATTGGATTTCCCAATTGTGAGAAAAGGCTAAATATCGGTCTGGATTCTGGAATCAGGCTCTCAATCTTTCAAGAGCATCATGCTTAGAGGTCGGTGTGGTGGCACCATGGCTCTAAACATCAACTTGGTTTAGGTAGCCCCCTCCCTTCTGGACCTGTTGTTTATGACATCTAGCAAGTAGGCTTCACTGTAGTCTATTTCTCTAATTAGTAAAACTTAATGCTTACTTTTCATGGTATAACATTGTTTAATGGAGTTCGAAAAGAGAATACCTTTGATACAGTTTTTGAGTAACTTTTTAACTTCACATAACTCAGAATGTTACGTTGAAACTTAAACACATCAATATTCTAAATTCCCACAAGACGTATATGATGGATAAATTCAAATTTCCTCAGTGCGAAAGGTTTCGTTTTCATTGACGTAGGTTTAAGTATTCTTCCTTACAGGTTGTTGGGTCCTGTACGTTGTCAACCTCATCCTTTCTTATAGGAATTATGCTAGTCACAAGTTTTTACTACAAAGATCTCTACCAATTTAAAGTGAAAGCAAGAGTCTTGCGTCAAGTTGCATCAGGGCCACAATATATGGTAATGTGGGGGTAGCCTGATCATTGGTTGAAAATTACTCCAAAGAATTTGATGAAATATTAATGAGAGAGAAGTGATGGATGAAGATCTAACCTTTCCCATCAATATACAGAATCCTTATCAGTTATCCCATGTACCAAAATGATATATGGACTCTTCCACCATTGCCGGAAGATTCTTTTCGCACAGGTCCACTATTACTTAGTTGAGACTTAACAAGTTCCAAACCAGTTAATCGGTTGATAAATATTTGGATTATGTTATCATAGTACTGATAACTAAGAACTAGATTAAGGGGTTTGACACTATTGCAGAGGAAGAAACCAGGAATCTGCTACTTTATAGAAGCAAAGGGAAAAGAGTGAAGCATCTATAGGGAGGTCCTAGAATGGCCGCTAGGGCATAAAGAGAAAGATTCTTAGGGAATATTTGGTCAGTATGCTGAAGCACAGGCTCCATTTCAAGGCTAATTAGTACTATTATTTTTTAACTAGAATCCAGCAGATAATGAAGAAGAGTTTCAAAACTAAGGTTGATGGGGCAAAAACTGCATGTCATGAATTGAACAACAGAATGAAATATGTGGAGGATATGTCCATGTCAGAATTCTGGGGTTAGAGCTAAGACAAGAGCATAAACCTCAATTTCGTTTTGGTGTAGAGGATACTAACAGGCTTACGATGAGTCCATGCAACATGTTCTGTGCGAGCCAGCACTTATGATGTCTTCTCTGTGTGATTAATTACCAGTATGGCGTGGCGCTCTTCAAATTCACTGCTTCTTAATTTGTTTTGTGGATGATATTTCCCAGATAGTTCCATTCGTTCCCTTCCTTAGCCGTTGATAGCTTGCGACATATTTCTTTTTTAATTTGCTATGCAACTTTTATTTCTCAGACGCATCTGGCTGAACATGGCCTGACTTTAAGGCATTAACAGGTGTATTGCTGGTTGATAAAAAAAAAACAGGTTTGTTACTCCCAACATTTTTCTCTATTCCACAGGACTGCAATTTGCTAGGGTAGTTGGGCTTCACTTAGTTTTTTTAAGTGATTTTGTGGCGAACATTTTTTTAAAATGATTTTTTGCTAAAAGTGATAAATATAAGATAAGAGAGGAATTTTATCTTATAAAGCACAAAATGTTTTTTTTAAGTGGGGACAAACAAACACTAAAGTTGTTTCCTTAGACAATCATGATCACGTATTGCAGGCAAGTTTGAATTTCAGCTCCAAACCATCTTCAAGGAGCCCTTCTGCGGAATAATTACTTATGATAGGCATTAGGTTGGTATAGCTATCAGAGGGGACAGCTCTAGTTTTCTGGTCATCCCATTGATGAGTGAGATACTGAAACCAGAGAGGCTAATGTCTCAAAACGACATAAAATATCTCTATATATATACACATGCACTCAACTGATGCAAATATCCTATGGCCTGTGCTCCTCGTGATGCTCAGAACCTCAAAAGATCTTCATAATCATTCACTTCTACATTAGGTTGACTCGACGCCACATCTTTCTGTCATGGGTTTGAGATTTTTTCTTTGTTTTGGATTATGTAGGGTTGCTTTCGGCTTGTGCTTTCAGGTTTCAAGTTTCAACTGTAATCTTACTGCACTTTATGTTTTTTCTTCCTCAACGTAAGCACATGCATCAGGACTAGATCATGTATTGGGATATTTATTAGTAGGAATTTGCCAAAAGAAAATATCATTCACTGTAAATGATTTTTGTCATGAAAATTACGATATAAAGTGTGGATGTTGATAACTTTTGTCTATTAGAATTCTACACGCTATAACCTACAACAAGAATGACTTATTAGAATTTTATATGGATAATAACTCTTATATTATATATCCTACCATAAGTGTACTTATTCCATGTTGTAACTGTTATAAGGGAATCGAATGACTTGTTACCTATAAATAGTATATATAAACCAAATGGTTGTAAGATTAAAGAGAATGAATATATTCTCCCTCTTTCTCTCCAAATGCTCTCTTGTTTCTCTTATCTTCCTCATCCCAATCTCATCTTTATTCCTTAATTTTATCATTTTCAAATAAAATTAGAATTGTTGTAAACAATGGGATGTTAAGTCTCATTCGTGACAAAAAAAAAATAAAGTTACACGGTTAAAACCCGGAAATTAAGAAGTTGTTTGACTACAACTTATCCTTAAATAAAGAAACTTTCTAATTATAATATGACTCAAAATATTAAGAAAATGTAATAACATGATACTGTAATTAAATTAAATCAAGGATATTAATATGATATTAAATAATCTCTTTAAGATCCATAATTGACACTTCTATATATAAAATAATATCATAACAGAAAAATACTAATATATTCTAAATATTCATAATATTATTCAAAATATCTAAAAAAATAAATCAAATTTTTTAATAATCAACTAAATATAAAATAACATTTTTAAATAATAATAAAATTACATAGAAAATAAAATAGAATGACTTAATTGAAAGCCCTCTTAAAAGTAATATTTTATCTATCCTCAAGCACTTGAGTCTCTGAATAGTTGAATACCAAATAAAATATTTAATAGAATTTCCATAATTGTGGTCTTGTTTCCCATTGGAAAGTCTCTGTAACAGTCCCGAAACTACTCCGTCCAACCCAATAACTAAATAAAATGTTGCTAGAGCATATTAAATTAAATCTGCAATTATTATTTTTGGTTAAGCAATTGCCAAGTTTTTTTAATTTTTCATATGTAATGACAGGAAAATTCCCTGCAGAGATCATGGATTTACACTTTCAGTAATGAGAACCAAACTCTTTTTTTTTTTTGAGTAAATGTACCAAACTCTATAAATCCCAAAAACAGGGAATCGGACTCTCGCGGAAGGTTGGCCCAAAACGGAAAACCCGGCTGTTGTGATAAATCCATAGGCCATAATCTACCCATCATTGGTTAAGATAAGGAGTGAGGTTGCAAAATATCGCATGAAAAATCATCCATATTTCTTGAACCAGGAAAATCAATCACAAAATCAACGGGGAACCAAAGAGGAAGAGGGTGTGTGTTTTTAATAGCGGGGCTTTCAATGTGTATGAATTGCAATATCCGCACCTTTTTTCAGTTTTTCTGGGGCTGAATCAATATCAACAACAATTATCAAATCAAAACAACACACCACAAACCACCAACGCATGTACAGCATTTCAATAACCCAAACCAGAGAACATACAATATGGCTGGTCTCAAGAAGACAAGCATGCACAACTAGAAAGGAGAACCCATTTAAAACGCAGATGATAGAGCTGCAAGAAGCAAAGCAGATGAAGATGGGGGTTTCTGTCCACTGTTATTTTTTCTTGGCCACTTCTCCATTCAGTTCCTTGACCACAGCTGCAAGTGCCTCCGGGTTGACACCCAGGTCACATAGAGCAATAAGAACAGATAGTGTGTGACGGTCCAGGCCTGTGTCAAGTATATTCGCCATGTGACATGCAAGGTCCAAAGATTCTTTTGCACTTCTCGCATCTTCAGAATCCATAGTAATAGTTGCACCTTATAATGAAGCCGATTTGTTTAATTCACCGCAGCCTGGGACTTCAACACTGTTCGTTTAAATGGAGATCACTGGATCGGATAGAACTGCTTAAAATATGAACTAAATAAATTCCCCAAACATAGATTGAATAACTGAATTTTACATGGACAACTGTTCCTGGTTTCATGCCCTGTACTGAACAGAGAAACTCAAGAGAATCCATGATATTTAATTAATTTTTCTTTGCAAAAATTGGGTAGATAGGAGCAGGCCCCAATATTGATTCCAAAATAAAGCTTCGTACACTACCCGTGGTGAAACCTAACGAACAATTCAGAAATGGAGAAAGATCGAACCTGTCAAGTGGCCGACACTCCTAGTATTGCTCAGTGTCTCTGTCGAACCCTAACGGAGATCTGAGCGAGCAAGCGCGGCTTCGGTCGCACGTGGAAGATCTGAACAGGTGAGCATGGAGATGCTCTAAGCAGACGAGTGTAGGAGAAGACCTGCGCGCCAACGCAAGAAAGAAGGCAATGTGAGGCCTGAGGAGGAGGGGGAGTGAGCGATGGCGGCTGAGGAAGACAGCAAAAACTGGAGCGAAACCCCTCCAGCCTTCCATCTGATTCTGAACCTGTGTAATTATAGTGGAGGCATTTTAAAAATAATGATAAATTTGATAAACAAAATAAATTATTTTCTTCTTTTATTTACATACGTAAACAGAAGAGAAGCTCTCATTTTCTCTTTTCATTCTATTAATTTTAAAATGCTTCACTTGCAAGCAAACCGGATGAAGATGTATTGGATGCTTGCATGAGGTTATTTTAAGTGATTTTACCCTAAAGAAGGGAGTAAGACGAATTTTATATCGTTCAAGTGTAAAATAATGTTTTTAAGTTCAGCGTTTAATTTAAAACATCATTTATTAAATATACGGCCAGTATAAATTTACAGAGGAATTCCATTCGATGCCTTTGCTCCTTTCTGGCTAAATCAGTTAACTAAACTCAGATTATTAAAAATATAATTGTCAACTGATTAAGAATTCATTTTATTTGTCATGCAAAACCCGTTTCGGTCTCCCTAACATAGTTAATGGGGTGTTTGGGAAAGCTTCTCAACACCCTAAAAGCACGTTCAATAGTGTTTTTTCGTAAAATGAGATAATCTCCTTCACACATTTACCTCGTAAATGATAAAAGTACTTCTCCACCGCTTTACTAAATGAATCCAATTTAAGCATAAACCTAATAGTATTATAGCAAACCTTCCGTGACCTAATAGTACTTCTCCACCATTGCTATCCATCAGACATCTCCTCCTTTTTAAGACATCTTAATTTTGTAATAATCATGGTCTCTTTTCTCTATGATCTATTTTTGGCAAGCAAACCGTGGTTTGAATGTAGAAAACCATAGTTTTTCAAAAGTAACTTTTTCCCCTCTTCTAGAAGCTATGCAGGAAAAAACATATTTGCAAACTCCAAATTTTATGTACGATGGGAAATGACTCATGCACGGGTGATCATGTGCCAAACAAAGGTGCCATGAACTTTTCATGTTTAACACGTTCTCTTATCTTGATCCATTTCCCCCCAACTGTTGGGCCACCAAAGACTATGAATACCATGTTCAAACCCATGTTATGTTAGTCTATAAAAATTGGCTCATTGCCAAATGAGTCATTTCATAACCTATAAAATTACGAATGCAGACTCTTTTTTTGTCAGTGGAGTACCTAAACCTCTGGGATCAACTAATGTAAATTTTTGTTTCCAAAAAAAAAAGTTCATGTCCACGTTACATTTTGATCTTGTATTCGGGAAAATACATGCCGAAAGGGTTTACACATCTGGTTAAAATTCTCACCAAGTGCTAACCTTTTGCCATAAAAAGGTGGGGGCGGTGCCATTGTTAGAGCAGTTGCTTCATTCATGTATAGTATTTGCTTGACTTTTTTGTTCTGAAGTATTTGCTTAACTTGAGACAATGTATTTAGTCGAATAATTGATTTGTAAATGCATTCTGGCAGGTCGTGTGAGCAACCCCAGTTGTCCACATTAGGGAATTCATTCATGAAACAGAAATCAAAGAGGCGATGGAAGTGAAAAACGAGGTGAAAGGACATTGGAAGCATCATACGGAGACTACAAGGCGGAGGAGGAGGACCCTTGTCCTTTTCACGGACTTGGTAATAATTAATAAATGGCTTCTATTATCATATTGTAAATGTCGTGATCAATTAAAGGTAGTCAAGAACTGAAAAATACTGCAATTTTCATGGCATGGGTCCGTGTGGTAGTGGAGTTTGGTGTAAGTTAGGGAAAGGAACAGGATTAGGTACCCCGTAGTATAATGGCACTGTGCAAATCACAATGACACGCAACACATAAAGCTGCCCTGAAACCCATCTCAATTCTGATAGCAGATTCACACCAAACGAGCATTCAGAAAAAAAGCTTGAGAGTTGAGACCCACTCAGCTTTTGGTTCCCATCTGCTCTGTCACTCTTTCATTAATTTTCTGTGATATTTGCGAGCGCATTGAAACGATCGTTGGTCTCTGATTCAGACATACCAGGTTAGCTTCTTCTTCGTCTTCTAGATCATACTACTGGTTTGCTTATTGGGGTTTTGATCCGTTCCTTTTTCCCATGTCATTTTCGGGTCATAAAATCCATTAATTGATCATTATAGTACTGGGTTATAGCTCAGTTTCCTCTTCTTGAAATCTCCCTTTCAAGCCGTGACAGCTGCCTCCCACTCGCCGTACAGGATATGCTCTGTCATTGGCGGTTCACTGTATGGAGATGGCAATGCATTAAAGAGGCATGCTTGATGTTTATTCTGTGTTCTCAAAGGCCTTACTGTCACTACCAGCTTTGAAAATTTGTCGGTTGTGGAGTCTACACAAGTCATTCTCTTACAGCAACGGATCAAAAGCAGGCACTGAGCAAGACAAAACTCTCAGTTTCGCCAATCCACCAATCCCTTCTTCCATTGGTTGAAACAAGAAAAGAACGCATTTTCCCTCTGATTGTTATACACATTAGTTACTGTTGACGAAAAGGCCAAGCACTTGTCATGTCCTTATTTGCAATGAGTTCTAGCTTTGCTACCTCTGCCAATCTGAACTAGGCAAACCATTTGAGAAATCTTTTATCACAATGCTTTGCCTTTTATTGTCTTTCCTCTCCTTTCTCATCGTCCTTTCCAAGTCATTAACCAGCAAGCCAATTGGGTTTTGGGACAGCTTATCGAGTTCGCTCAGTTCCCAGCACCGGAAAAGTGACGTCGCTTTTTGTTTCAGCGAGGTTCCTTCAACTATGTCAATGAAAAAGAACAATTTACCGCTCAAAGTGGGGAGTGAAGAAGAGGAATGCAAAATTTCTCTGCTGGATTTGCCTGATTTGGTATTGGATTGTATCCTTGAGAATATTTCGCCGGCTGACTTACGCAGTATGGCAGCAGTGTGCCCATCTCTTAGAGACAGATGTCGAAGTGACTATTTATGGGAGAAGCACATTGAGCGTAAATGGGGTAAAGTAATTGGTGCCTCTGCGTATAAGCAATGGAGATGGCATGTAGCTTCCAGAAACAGGGAAAAAATCTTCCATAGACGCAATCAAAAAGGAATAATTGCTTCCCTTCAAAGTTTTAGTCCGTTTGAATGGATTAAAACCATATCAGGAAACGTCAGGCAATCTAGTAGGAGCCTAATACCAGACGATTCGTCCATGGCTCTGTATCTTTCTCTTGAGAACGGGAAGTTTTGGTTCCCAGCTCAAGTCTATAACCGAGAGGTAAATGGTTTCAGGCTTTCAGCGTATTATGAGTTATCACGTCATCGTGTTCCTCTGCTAATTGGATTGCTCACTGTTACTGCTTAGAGTTCAGTTATATTCTGTACAGAGATTCTGCTCTTGGATTTTATGTGTAGTTGTAGCACACTTCAATGATAAACTCTATTCTCCCATTTTCAGAACGGTAATGCTGGTTTCTTGCTCTCGTGTTATGACGCCCATCTATGTTATGATTCTCGAACTGACACCTTTCAGGCAAGGTATGTAGTTAGATAAAGATCAACCGCTATAGAAAAAGTGTAGTTGGACTGTTAATCCTTCCAAGTGTTGAACCAAAACCTGAAACCAACCTCTGACATTATCTTATGTTGCCGTGATCATGTTTCTTATGGACTCGTTTCGCTCATGGTACGAATGTCTGAGGAGCTGAAAATGGAGATGCTTTGTGCAGGTACTTACCTCATGGGCGGTGGTCAGTGGAGGAAAATATACATTGGGACAGGCTGAGAATGCCACCCATTGACATTTCTTCTCACGTTCTTCATACCTCCGACCATTTGGATGACTTAAAACCAGGAGATAACATTGAGATTCAGTGGAGAAAAAGCAAAGATTATCCTTATGGTATGTTCATTCAATGCTGGCCAACGTTTTTTGGACCTGAGGAATCACTTATTCAGAATTAACGTAAACTAATGCAGGCTGGTGGTATGGTGTGATTGGTCACTTGGAAGCATGCCAAGGACAGGGGAATAATTGCCACTGTCAGTACAGTGGTAAGAGAATCAATCTGTTCCATTTTATTTTAATGTTGTGCATGGGGCTACAAACACAGATTGCTCAATGGGCTTACCATTGATTTGGGTGACAGACATGGTGGTTTTGGAGTTCAAGCAGTATGCGATAGGATGCAGGTGGAGACAAACAGTGATAGACAGGAAGCAACATAGAGAGGAAGGGGACGAAGTGGATGGATTTTACGGCGGAATCAGGAAGCTGTATAGTGA
>JANTPZ010095245.1:0-22384 GCA_025593235.1 Vachellia pachyceras | reverse complement strand
TTTTGGCGTCTTTGCCTATCTCCTCTCCCCGTAAATATTGGAGTCGTTTATGATATAAATACAGGCACCAACTGTTTGATGAGGAAACGTTTTTTTTTAAATTCATATAAATTCTAACAGAAAATATTGTGCTTAAATGGCTGTAAGATGTATGATGCATCATATGATTCAATAGTTGTTAAATGGCTGTCCATCCCTGTAACTACTCACTCCCTGATTTTCTACTATTGTATAAACATTTGTTAAAAGTTAATAACTTTTTTAACTCATGGTATCCTCAAATCATTTTGAACTTAAGATTAATCTTTATCAGATGAATTAGTTATTATATTAAAGAACAGATGTAATATATTTTAGTTCCCTCTAAATTGAGGTTTTTTTTAAGGAAAACAAAAAATTCTGACTAATTTATCCACATGAAATTTGTTACATTCCCATTTACCCCCTCTAAGATTAAAAACACACCCGATGCTTCTCAATGTTCAGTCGACCGGCACTTTCTTCCTCTGCCCTCCAGACTTCTCGTCGCGGTTTGCCAAAACTGGGAGCGAACATCAACTTGGGTTGCTTTTATCTTGTTGGAACGCCAGTTGCTTTCTGGCTTAGTTTCTTCGCAAGCTTTGACTTCAAACAATTTATTTACTTCTTATATCTCATGTATACTCAAAATTGAAGAGTTATTAATGAGATAAGAGTGTGTTTTAATAAATAATGTAATTTAAAATAAGGTGACGATTAACTTGCTTAGCATTGATGTAAAAAAATAGAATAAACAGATAAGGGTATAATGGTAAATTAGTCATTATCTTCACTCCCTTCCTCTTTTAAATCAAACACATAATTATTAAAAACTAATTTATTTCATTCCCATATAACATAACCAAATAAAGTAATATTAAACCCTTACTTTCCCATTCCTCCCTATCAAACCAAGCACAACCTTAGGTGAGCATAAAAAACCCAATAACTTTATGTATAATTGGATATGTGAAGTTGGCAACAGGGGCACTTGGGTGATACTGAAGAATCACGTTTATGTAAATCAAAATAAAACTCTTCCCATATATTTACCTTATAAAACATAAATTACTTTAAAAATTTAATTTCCACCATTAATTTAAACGCTCTTAATAAAATCGATCACAACACTAATGCCATGTTTGGTATAGTGGAATTTGGAGGTGGAATTGGAAATATAATTTATTTTCTATGTTTGGTATGATGAAATTGGGGGTGGAATTGGAAATAGAAATGGAAATGGAATTCAAACGAGGTATAAATGAATTCCATGATGTAACCAATAGAATTGTATTCAATTCCATGGAATTGATTTTTTGACCCCTCATTTTTTTCTATATTTATTTTTATTTCCATCCTTATCTCCATCTTCATCTCCATTTCCACCAAAATCAATTATAACATACCAAACCAGCCATAAAATAAAAACGCTAATAATTAGCCACTACGCAAAACCAAGGAGAAAAGGAGCCCATTTGGTTTCACACCACACCAACCACCTTGATGGACCCACCAAAGAAGTTTATTGAGACTACAAGCCTAACGTTGCTCTGTAGCTTTGCCTATGTGTGGCATCACATTCAATGAATTTTCCCTTTTCCTTCTAATTCCAATTGATCTTATACCATATGCTTGTCTGACTTTGCATTAATTTCCCTCTACACCATCATGCAGCAGAACCACTTAGATCTTATTGGATGTAATATCGCCATCTTTCACAGAAGAAAGTTGAAAAATGCAGATCGCCCGCTGAAAGAATCACACACACAAAAGAAAATTAAGATTTGAGCAGAGTATAACTCAAGCTGAAAAGCCAACTGAATCACCTGATTCCTCTTGGATAAACAACAATGGAACTCTACTGCAATACTTTGTAGTTTTTCATTGCTGCAGAATCGTAACCTTTCATTTCATGGTGAAACCTTGTTAATGACTTAAGAGTGATGTGTGTCACACAAGTTTGGTACAATTTATAAATCAAGGCTCTTCCTTTTTGTAGGTTAGCTTTTGCAGATTGAGCTCTCTCCTTTTGACTTATGTTCATAATAAAAATATTTTCATTGAGAGCCCAATCTTCATAAAGAAGGCTAGCTACAAAAAATTTTGAGCCATAGAAGGTTGAGTGAAGGATTATTGTGGAAAAATGTTGTGCTTGTTTGGGGACCACTTCTCAACCCCGTTGCATGTAAACCGAGATAAAATTCCTCTCACATACTTATCTTGTGATCCATAAAATCATTTCTCCAGCAGGTTCCCAAATAAACACAGAAGCTCAATTTTAACATGTTAGGAGTACATGTTGATCTTAAATTAAAGCTAACCTCATGTGGTTATGGTTATATGCAGAACAACTCAGTGATCATCTAGTTCCTAACGTTAATTTAGGCCCTAAACGTAAGCATATTTTTTAATCGGATTCAAAAATTGATTTGATTGCTGTGAGAGATTAGCAACCCAGCGGGATTTCTTGTTTCGATAACATTCTTTCTGTTTTCCTTTTTTTTTTGTTTTTTAAATTAGGCCACCTTCTGTTTTCTATTACATGGATTATGGACATAAACTTGAACGGCCCAAACCAACTTCCCTAAACCTCCAGATTGTGGGCTGGCCTGCGGGCCAACCAACCAACCCGCACCGTCAACCCGTGGGTTGTAGCATACCAACCCGCCTCTTTTTTATTGTTTTAAAATGCATATTTTGTTTTTTACTTTTTTTCATTCTAATATTTTTTAAAAAAGAAAAAAGTAATATAAATTCTATTTTTAAGAGATTATTGAAATGTTATCGATAGAATTGAAAAAGAATAACACAAATATGCATTCTTATAGAAAAATTAGGCAAAAAAGAAAAAAATTATTCTTATAAAAAAAGGAAAAAAGTTGGTGGACTGTGGTTGCAACTTTGCAACTCGTTGGGTTGGCGTCGTGGGCTAGCCTGCATTCCCATATCTAATGTAAGCATTAAGCAAAAAAAACATTTCATAATTAATTTAAAACAGGAGTGCAATTCTCCATCAAAAAAAAATCTTATTTTCATCTACAAGATTATTAACATTTAGAACATATCACGTGGAGCTTATATTTGTCGATTTTATCTATAAAAAAAAAGGGGAGTAATGAACCGTCCGCATAGGCAATACTTGTGGCCGGCCACACGAAAGAGGACGAGACACTTGATTATAGCTCCAAGCGGAATGGACGAAAGCCTCGGACTTGCACGGCCGAACGTTATTTGTGTTTTGGCCAGTAGACGAGCCCCACTAAAGACCATTATTTAATACATAGTATACGTTAACGTAAGATCCATACGACTTTTTGTGGAAAAATAAAAAAAAATTTGATTATATATTCTTAAATATTTATACATTGTCATACTATATATATATATATCAATTTATAAGTCAACCAAATTAAATTGAATAAACTGATAAATATATCGATTTATTTTTTTATTTAATCTTCCTCGAAAAGACAACTTAGGGTTATGCTAAATGCATGCCATGATACTTTATCTATTAAATTTATAATTACTTATTTCTTAAAAACATTTTTGTTGATTACATATATTACTAAATTTCCATTGAATGATAGTTCTCAGTAACAATGAATAAAAAAAATTATTATGCAGTTTTAATAAATAATTAACTAATTTTTTTAATACATGTTTCCTTCTTTTCCCTTCACCAAAACACATTTATCGGACTAAAGTTAAAAGAGTTGTTTGCACGAAACATAGATAAACCAAAGTAAAAAGTCCATATGAACATATAGGCAATTTTCTGCAAGATCATGAAGTAGCAATTGTTGTTCATGCAAACAAAGTTTCTAATGGTTTGAATTAGCACTTGAAACTACTTTTTGAACGTGATTTATAATTTACGATGTAAATATAATAAAAGTTTTATTTCGTTTTACATGAATATACTTTTTCAAACAAACTCTAAAAGCAAATGTCGACCATACTACATCACACTTTTATGCCTCGTTTGGTATGGTGTAAATGGAATTGGAATTGAATGCCATGATGTTGGCATGTTTGGTATGATGGAATTACAATTCCATGTGGAATTCAATTCCACCTAAATACCCAATTTCAATTCCATATCCAAACCTATGGAATTCATTTGGGTTCCATGGAGTCCAATTTTTTTGGACCAAAATATCCTCACTTATACAAAATAGTCTTTTTTGTTACATTTCAAAAAAAAATCATCATTCATAAAAAAAAGATATGGATTCCATCTTCATTTTCATGACATACCAAACGTAATTTTAAAGCTCATATCTATATCCATCTCCATATTCATATCCATTTCCATTTCCATCAAAATCAATTCTGCGTACAAAACGAGGTTTTATCAACCTACATTGAATGAGGGTAAGTTGTGCACCCCTTTTAATTCCTTCTTAAAAATTAAATTAAATAAATAAAATCTAACTACTGATTTTTTTTGGGTCAAACAATAAGTACTTTTTCTGGATGACATCAAGATTTTTAATATATGTAATAGGTACACGAGAGAATAACTACCCAAACACCTAATTAATAGTAAATAACAAATTGATTTTATGAAACAGTTATTATTTCACATTCAAAATCTATTCTACAGTTGTTGATCCAAAAATTAAAACCCCTCTATGTAATTTCACCAAGGAGAACGAAGAAGAAGCAATGGTTCACCCCAGAAAAGGAGTAATTTCATGAGGTGGACTTGGCAAAAAAAAATTCAGGAAAAAAGTAATTTAAAATTTATAATTATATGAAAAATCGAAAAAAAGTCCTCCATTAATTTTATTTTTTGTAATAAGGACCTGCTAATTTTTATCCACATACAGAGTGCTGGCATTACAATTGAGGTTATCACCACCAATAAAACTCTAAGAGGGACTCTTTCTCTAATTTTGCCTAATTATAATTACATTTGTAAATTAAAAATAATGAGAATAAAAGTATCTAGTGCGGACTGGACCACACAAGGTCCACAACGACCCTTTCTGTCTGTTTCAGGTATTCGAAAGATAGCTTCGTATTCGACCCACGTATGAACTTGCGACTGACCGGGACCTTTAAAGCTCCCAGAAGCACTAAGCACGTTCTGACATGACTTTCATGATATACTTCCCCCGATTTCTTACTATTCGTTTCTCAGGGCCTCCACTCTCTAGCGATCAAGCTGTGTTCAAACCCTAATTCCCCATCGAAACTTCTGTCTACTATATCAATGACAAATTTTCTTCTTTGATCATCGTTAACCTGCGGATTAATCGGACGATAATCTTATTCAGATCGTTCCGGATACATATTCGGTCACGTTCTTCACCATGTTCGAAGCTCACGTAAGGATTCTGTTTAATTTATATTTTTGGAAAACTCGTCTCTATGCATTATTTTCTGCGCTGAATTTATTGTTTGTCATGCCTCTGGTTCCAACAAATTGTCGTCGTTGCGTTCGTTGTTGTTCTTTTGGTATTAACGCTTGGATTATTTTCTCTAATTGTTCTGGTAACTGGGTACGGCTAGGGTGGACGATGCCTCATTGCCTCTTTATTTGCAGGATTTTCTTTCCCTTATCAGTTTTTATAAGTCGATATTTTTTTGCCCGAATTTATAAGTCGATAGTTGACACATAGTTATGGCGGCATTTTTTTAATCTTACCATGTTGCTATTTTTTTTAAAAAATTTAATTATAAATTGTAATATTATCACTGCTACATGATTTTATTGATGAAATTTAGTGACTATTTCCCTTTGCTAAAGGGTCATTGAACACATGATGTATTGACTGCACTTTCTCCACAGGTACTGCATTTGCTTAGAAGATATTTGGGCGAATATGTTTATGGGCTCTCAACGGAGGCCTTAAGAATAAGCGTCTGGAAAGGTTTGCCATATCATAATTCTCAGCTTTTTGTCAAAAGCTTTATTCTGTCTACTGAATAGAAGCATAGTTTATTGGCAAAAAATGTTTTCCTGCCATGTCAATGATGTTTCCCTGATTCTTGTAGTCCTTTCTTTAGTTTTTTTTGGGGGGGAGGGTGTTTCTAGGCTTCCGGAAATTGGTATCTGCTAACAGATATTCACAGATCCATTTAAAAACCTTAGCTGTTGGTTAAACTGAGACTATAATATTTATATTCAGTTTGGCCCCAAAAAAAAAGGCTTTTTTCAGTCCTAGAAGCTGTCAGCTCCAACATCATGAGGTAGCTTGGCAAGTAGAGGATAAATAGTCTGTGCTGTCCGGAGAATTGCAAAATTTCCTACCAAAAATCTGAAGGTTTTTTTATTGTAGAAATGAGAGCAAGGTGCTCTGCTATTTTGCTTTTGCTTTTCTCATCAGAGTGGCACTGGTCTTCACTTTCGACTTGATGTATTGTTTTCTACATTTTAGGAGGCTGCCTATCCTCCTGTTATGCAGTTAGCTTTCTAGCATATAAAATTCATTTTCTTAACAAAATAATAAATTTTGTTTACTTTTTAATGCTTTCTTAATTTTATTTTATAGAAATGAATAGTTTATTAAAGAGCGGAGAAGAGCAATAGAAAATGCAGAGGTAGTCTTCTCAGAACAGAAAAAATTACAAAGTCCCCAAAAGTGCTTTCCAATTCCTTTAGTAAATCCAGAGGGGAAACAGCCAAAAAAAGGCATTTGCTGTAACCTAAAAGTAGGACTGAAAAATAACTCTCCTAAATCAGTTTTGTAGCTGTGAAAAATTCTGTTTAAATGTTGCTACGTTCCGTTCTAATCTGAGACACTACAAAATAGTCAGGACAGTCACTGCCAAAGAATTTTATTTTCTTTCTTGTGGATAAACCCGGATTACTTGATGGTTAAAATAACCTGCAGTCGTGCTTAAGGAAGTTATCAATCTTGGTGAATAATATATTTGAAAGAGTTAGTTATTTATAGAGTTTAATCTATGCAACCAACCTTTCTTAGTGGGATAAGGCTTGCTATTGTTGTTCTTGGTTGATAAAAGAAAATTCAACCAGAAACAAAATAGATGTATATATTGAATTTTGGTCATATGTTCAAAATTTTGACAAAGAACAACACATTTTTCTTGAAATATATAATAAATGGAAGTACAGTTAGTTCATCTTCCCACAACATAATAAAAGCAAACGTCATTTAATGCAAGTTATAAAAAATTGTGTTGCATTAATGACCTAAAGTGGCCTTGTATTTCTTATGCTATCTATACAGAGTGACATAAATGTCTGTGCATTTATTTTTATTTTAAATAGGAGATTATTTTGGTTGCTGATAAATTGTGGATGATGCTAATCTCCCTAAATTAATAATGTTAGCATTCTCTTGGGCATTGTGATGGTGCCTACCTATCCCACAAAGCATATAATTGTTTTACGCAAGATCAATATATTTTTCTCTATTTAATCACCAAGCTTGTGATCTCTGCAGGTGATGTAGTTCTTAAGGATTTGAAGTTGAAGGCCGAGGCACTAAATGCGCTAAAACTTCCTGTTACTGTCAAAGCTGGCTTTGTTGGTACAATCACACTGAAGGTAGCATTTGCCATTACCTTGTTTTTTGTGTGTGTGTGTGATGCCTATATGTATTTATAAGTTATACACCTTTGCACATTTTGTTTGGGACAATATATAAATACATAGTCATACTGTCATGTTGATATGTCTTCATAAATATTAGAAGGTCAAAGTACTACTGGCATGTGCACATAGTATACAGGATTATTTAGCTTTGATGTAATGCTTTTATAGCATTATTCTGAATGTTTTAGCCTGCAATATATATATATATGTATATGGATATATATTCTCTTTAGTTTTTCTGTACTTTTAATTCCCTGGATGCTTACAACTATGATGGAGTTTGTGAATTTTGCGTCATTCTTCTCTATCCTATGTAATCTAGGTTCCTTGGAAAAGTTTGGGCAAAGAACCTGTCATTGTTCTTATTGATCGGATCTTTGTTCTTGCTTATCCTGCTCAAGATGGCCGGACAATGAAGGTATACTAATATTCCTTATTCCATCTGGTTATTGTATATCCATGCCATTTTGTGAGTTGAGCTTATTTTGTTACAGGAGGAGGACAGGAAAAAACTTTTTGAAGCCAAGATCCAACAGATTGAGGTCAGATAGTATGCAATTTTTATCCCCTAACTTGTATGTTAAGTGTGGAACTTATTCTAAAACAACCATACATCTGTTCTTGCACTGTAGTGTGGCTACCTCGCTTTGAATTGAAATAAGTTGTTTGAAATATTTGGTCAGATTTGGGTTTGCCCAGAAAATTTGGATAAATTTTTTATTGATTTGTTACAATTGTAAGGGAGGAAATGAAGATCAAAGAGTTTGCTGCAGTGTGCAGTTGTGCTGTGTTCAAGTGTATTTTCAATCGTAAAGTAATGCTAAAATTTTTTAAAAGTGCTGCGGTGCCTCAGCTTTCTTGTACTAGCCCCATAAAATCCATCTCTCAGATTACATATATTTTAGATCTCTTGTGTCTTAGAGAAGGTGACTTTTTTGTGTTATGTTTTCAGAGGATCTTGGGAGGTAAAGCTCCATTTTGTCAAGCTTTTCTGAATTCACACTGACCTTCTTTGTTGCGTAACTCTACTGTCCTGAACTTGTGGTCTTTTTAGGGGAATGATTTTGCTAGAAATCTTAACAATAGAAAAGCTTATGAACTTGAGGCTCGTTCATTTCTTGAGCCCATTCGCCTGTCTTCCTCTATAGGTACTTGGTTTGGTATCTAAATTAATTTGGTGTTTATTCTTGCATCGTATATTTTGAACCTTTTACTTCTTTTCTTATTTGGAAGATTTTTCTTCTGGAGAAATATGCTTGGGAATTAGAACATCAAAATTTTCTTCTTTTCTTATTTGGATAGTTGGAAGGGGTCTTTTTGTTGCAGAGGTGGTTGTATTACCATCACCAATTCTTGTTTGATTAATTAATATCCCAGTCCATTGTCTATTATTTTTGGATTCTGTTTGGTCTTTGTTTCGTTTCAGATTGTCTTTGGATAAAAGTCTCATCATTTGTCTGTGTTCTTCCATTCCTGTTATTTGTAAATTTTCTTTTTTTCCTTTTTAAATCTTTTAATAGTACAGGCAGTAATTGACTTTTTACATTGTTATTGAACTAATTCTTTTGTTGATACATTTATAAATAACACGGCTTGTCTTGAAAAATCAGTTTACTTTCATAACCGGATTTTTTTTATTCTATCACCTTTTGATTTAATCTGAATTTCCTCTTGTAGGAAGCAGAATCAGCTACACTTGACGCAATATCCAAGTCAAAGCTGGGAAGTGTATGACTTCAATATAACCTGGCTATTACTTTGCCAGTTCATTGGTTAAAGCAATCTATGCATGTTTTATCATGCTTGGTTTCATTATTTTATATCTTTTGTATCTTTCGTTTTTGCTTTATTATTTTTTGTCTCTTGCTTTGCTTGTTTTTATGGGATATCTTACCATCCTTCCCTGTAATTTTCACCCAGAATTACTCCCTTTGGTCCAAATTATAAGGTGTTATGTAGAATTATCTAATGATTTTCCAATTTTGTCCCTTATAGTTTTAATGGTGATTTTGAAAATTCTGAGTGGAGGTTGAATCATGAAAATGTTGGAAAAACCTTATAATGAGGACCTGAGAGAGTCTGTATTTTCTTACAAATGGAAAATTTGTTTCTAAGATAATTTGTTTTGCAATTACAATTGGGTTCTGTATTTAAACTAATAAGCTATATTTGTCTCTGAGATTTAATTTTCAAGTAATGGAGAAGAGGCTGATCTTTCGAGTGATGTCTTGGGCTTGCCCCATGTGACCAGTTGCCTAGTAGTTCATACGTACACTCTCATTGAGTCATTGTTATAAATATGTAACACTACTCACTAGAATCAGATTGAGAAGGAAGCTTACTTTGCTTTGTCTTTTACCTTGTATGCTTTTCCTTTCTCACTCATTTTCTGGCTCTGTGGATGGATATATAAGGTAGAGAAATATGACGAATGGGAAGAGAGAGATGATTGAATCGTGAATGATAACGTGTGCTCTTGTATCATGTTTAGACCATGAATTGTTCTTAAATTGATATTATGAAAATTTTACTGTCTGATTTTCAGTATCTTGCCTTCTAGATAGATCACTTGTCACACTTAATTTATTCTGCATATTTTAACGATTGGACTGCTGTTGCTTTGATACAACCTTTCCTGGAAATGACATTGTGAACATCTGTGTCCATCAAAGATATGTTGTATTTGTTCTTGCAAAATTGAAAAATGTGGCTGACAGCTAATTTTTATTACAGTCACCTTCTGGAAATTCATGGCTGAGTTCTATAATTGCTACTATTATTGGAAACCTTAAGATATCTATTAGCAATGTTCATATCAGATATGAAGACACAGTCAGGTTGGTAGGCATTTGCACTTGAATTCTTTTGTTGAGTGAATAACTTTAATTATGTGCTTATTTTTTTTATTCTGATTTTAGATGAGGGGGGTTATCATTTAGCTTGCATGCTTTCTTTTTATGTAACCAAGTATTGTTTGCAGTAATCCAGGCCATCCATTTTCTTGTGGTGTTACTTTGGCTAAGCTTGCTGCTGTTACAATGGATGAACACGGAAATGAAACCTTTGATACTAGTGGTGCTTTGGATAAGTTGCGGAAGGTGAGTGCTTCTCTGCAAAAATATATGTATATATTTTAAATGAAGTTAAATGAACTTTTAACTGCATGGAGGCAGTGGCCTCTCCTTTATTTGGGGTTTCTTTTGGAGGCAACCCAAAAAGCTTTATCTTTCTAGGACCCTGTGATTCAGTGAATTTCCAAATGTTTGGATTAAAGTTTGAATTTTCGTCTCTCTCTCTCTCTCTCTCTCTCACACACACACACACACACACACACACAAAGTGGTTGAATTACTCTCATTCAGGGTCTGTTTGGACCAGCTGTTGGAACAAACACACTTATTTTTGAAAAGTACTTGTGCTTGGCCCATTTCTAAAGCAACTTGTAAATAGTAGAAGAGTTTAATTTTCTGCTATGTAAAGGAAGCAGATAAATGAAACTTTTGCGACCTCAAGTTGAAGCATAATCTTTTTAAGACTCATGGACCCGTAGCTAATAGGCCCACATTTAATGTGCTGCCTAAGTGAGGAGTGTGTGAGAGAGAAATAGGGCTGCGTGATGTATATATATTTGGACAGAGAGGTTAGTTTGGGGATTAGGCAGATTGTGCTTTAGTGAGGGAGAATCCCGGTTTCTTAAGAACTAGGTTGGGGGTGGAGGAAGTTCGTGTTTCGTTATCATTTTCCTTTATGCTTTAAGGATGTAATCTGTTTATAAGCTTTGTTAGAGTGTTTGCTTAGTTTTATCATTTCCATCAGCTTTTTTTCCTGTGAGTGTGAGCTGCATCTGCTGTAAATCTCTTCTTCCAACTATTTGGGATATTTAATAAATTGTGTTAGATCTGTATCATTTGGCTTGGGCTCCATCAAAGACTAAAATATACAAAAAAAATCATTGATGACAAAATGCTTCATGTATCTTATATGACCTGGGTCTTCTCTTTCGCCTATCTCGTTGTAGTCCACTCATCATCAAGTGCAAGCACTCTGTTTTCTAAATTTCATATAGCATATATTTATATTGATCAAATTTTTTTATATATTTGTTGTTATGTCAATATATACTTTGTTTGAAGTTCAAAACATCTGAAGTTAACCATGATAAATATTTAAAATGATTTTTTTTGTTAAACTTAGACTGATTTTGAGGTCTTTAATCTATGCCCCGTTTGGTAATTTGATAATAAGAACATCTTTTTTGGAAAGATTAGTTAAACTCTATGATGTTGATAAAAGGGTTTATTGGATAATGTATATAATCTGTTGTTTGCTTAAGATTCCGTTTTATTATTTTTCTCAGTTTCCATATTCCATTGGGTGTGGCCAAAGGGTTAGACAAAATCATATGGGAATGTCTTTTCTGGTGTTGCAGATTTCAAAAACACCCCCATATGTGTTGGAAATTTTGTCGTTGGTATAAAAATGGAGGCTGGGGCTGCAGAATTTTGGTTGTTAAGAACTTTACTTTGGGGTGATACACATGTGATAGAAGAAAGTTAGAGGGTTAGGGAAGTTATGCAGTAACAGAATAAGTGTTAGCTGAACCTGGCACTTCTACTTGGGAATATTTGTAGGAGCTGATACTATGTGGTTGGCGTGGAATACACTTGCATCTTATCTTTTATCATTTTCTTCTGTTTACCTGCTACTTTCTTTTGCTATCAAATTAGCAGTTGTGGGGAAATGAGCATGAAGCTTTATGGTAACGTGATTTTGCTGTTTTGCAGCGTCTTGGCTAGGAAGCTTTTAGTTTGAAGTTTTTTGTATTGAATCTTCTTCTTCTTCTTCTTCTTCTTCTTCTTCTTATTATTATTATTATTATTATTATTATTATTATTATTATTATTATCTTTTTAATAATTTTTTATACTGTCTGTTAAAGGGTTTCATAAAATAAACATCCATGAAGATGTGGGTGTTCTTATCCAACTAGACAAACCACAGAATCCCATAATGGTGCATTTCCACAAAATTTTGTGTGCCTTGTTACCAAACCCTTAAAATGTATTTTTAGCATTCTGTGAGAATTTGGCAGTGCAGCATAGACTAAAATCAATTATTTTTTCCCTGGGTGTGTATTGATCTCCTGAAATATATTTATCTATTGTTTTCCTTGTTTGGAAGCAATAACAATGTTCTGAATATGATGGTTGCAGTAGTTATTTAAGGCTGACTTTTTCCTCATTTTTACAGTCTTTGCAACTAGAGAGGCTAGCTATTTATCATGATTCTGACTGTCTTCCTTGGGAAATCGACAAGAGATGGGAGGATTTGAGTCCACAAGAATGGATTGAGGTTTATTCTTTTCTACTAATACTAGTATTTTCATTATATTTGTTTCAAACTTTTGTTTCTTAAATCTGAACAGTTTTCCTTTTAATTTTATGTTGCTGATTCCCCAATTCATCTGTTTTTTTTCATATTTGTTATTTACTAGATATTTGAAGATGGCATAAAGGAAATTTCTGTTGACAATAAATTGGTGTCTAAATGGGCTATGAACCGTACATACTTGGTGTCCCCTATCAATGCAAATCTACAGTATCATCGTCTTGGAAATCAAGAAAGAAACAATCCAGAAATTCCATTTGAGAAAGTCTCCCTTGTCCTCAGTGATGTCTCTCTTACTGTTACAGAGGTATTTTTATTTTTCAATTTTTGTTTGCATGGTATTTCAATGTCTAAGGAAGTTGGAAGAAAGTGGATAATTGATCTGTGGAATCGGTATTGGTGATGATATGAAGGAGGAAAAAAAATGAAAGAAAATAACTAATGAAAAAAAGGAGAAAAAAAGATGGCATAGCTACTTTTTTGTTGATAGTTGCGCATCTTCCAGATTTAATTATCTATTGTTTTCCTTATTATTTTGCTAGTAGAATGTGCGCGCGCGCCTTTATTCTATATTTCTGCTCTTTGTCTTATTGCAGAATAAGAATATTTATGAAGCACTGGTACTTAGCTAAAAACTCTTGTGGGTTGGCTCTTTGTGGCACTCATCACATGACTTTCACGGATTTTTCCTGTTTGATTTTCTGCTTGAGAGATTCTAGAGCTACTACTTTTAATGTTCTGTATAAGGAGATTATCTATTTTCCTTCTCCTTTGTACTACTTTCCATCTATTAAAATTTATTCTCTTTTTATCCATAAAAATATTTATATATTTTTGATTTTGACTGGACAAAAATTTTACAAAATTATGACAATCTTCTGCCTTCTATTATTATAAGAGAAACGAACGTTTCGGTGTTCCCTCCTAATGTGATGGTTGCTGTGTTATGAATTCTGCTAGGAGGATGTTGATCTGATCCCCTTGCTGAAAAGTACTTTGTTTGCATTTTCCTTCTGAATTTACAGGCTCAATATCATGACTGGATTAAACTTTTGGAAGCTGTTTCGAGATACAAGACATATTTGGAAATTTCTCATTTAAGGCCTTCAATTCCAATTTCAAAGTCCCCTAAATTATGGTGGAAGTATGCTGCTCAAGCTGGGCTACAGCAGAAGAGGATGTGGTAGTGTTGATAGTATCGTCTATCCATTTACTTAATAGATTTTTTTTAAAGGCAGTTTTCATTATAATGTCAGAAAGTGTTAAAAAAGAAATTTTGTGCTTTCTACTCAATTCTTGGTGTGGATGCTGACACCGTATGTTCTGTACTAAATCAGTTATTGCTTGTCATGGGATCAAATTCGGCATCTTTGTCAGTGTCGGCGACAGTACATTCAATTGTATATGGCTTCTCTTCAACAGTTGTCACATGTTGATCATACAGAAATTAGAGAAATTGAGAAAGATCTCGATCCAAAAGTTATCCTTTTGTGGAGGTGTGTATACAGTATCCTGTTTATTGGGTTGTAATGATAGAAACCAGTAATGATGTTCTGAGTAATGCATACTTTTTTGATTTCATACTTTGGTATGACTCTTTTTCTCATCGTGCAAACATTAGTTCATTTTCCTTTTTATATTCTACTTTGATGCATGTTTAAATATTTTTCCTTGTAAGGTTAATTGGATTGGTGATATTGATAGAGCAAAATTGAGAAGAGTTTCTTTTTTGATTGATTAACCGACGTGTGCATCTAAATTTTAGTTTTGCACTTTGTTCATGTTCTGAATTCCCTTTTTGCTCAACATTTGAGAATGTGTATTTTATGATTTTTAAAATGTGGTGGTTGATGTTTTTGTCTACCTGTCTTAAGTATCATTTATATATATAAGGAATTTATCGGGAAGTAAATTCCAAATAAGTGTGTGGTATAGCAGGATAATTTGGATAATGGAAAGATAGGGAAAGAGGAGAGAAAGAGAAATAGAGGGAGGGAGAGACTATTGCGCTGTTTGGTACATGGTAGAGTTTTTATGGAAACAGAAGTGGGAATAGAATTGGAATTTGAGGTGGATGTGGAAGTGGGGTTAAAAGTTTGTTTGATTTTCATGGCATTGAGATACAATTTTTAATTAATATATTTATTTAGATTTAAGGGGCACTGAGCACCCTGAAATAATTTTAGAGGTGCACTGAGCACCCTAAAATAAGTTGGGGTGCAATTTTGCCCACAGCATAATAAAAATGGGTCAATGTCACCCCTCAACCAACAATTCATAAACATTTGTCTTCTTTCCTCTAGAATAAGCTTTCATCGGCCAGTTGAAGACATAGTTGTTTGCTAAGCAAGCAAACAACTACCCCCTTCTTCACGTGGGTGTTATCCTCTTTTTGTTTATAGTGGCAAACTATAGTGCCATTAATCTCTGTGATGAAGTGGTGCGAGGTTGGAAGTGATGATTACAGAAGTGGTTGGTTTTTTTTCGGTGATCGTTGCTTTCTCTCACTTTCTTTCTATTCCTCTCTCAACTTTCTTTTAACTTGCTTTGAAACTTTCAGCCTTTTCTTACATGGGTCTCTCCAAATCTCTACCCATCTCTCAGTTCTTAGATTTGATGGACTGGCACTTCTATGGAATCCTGTTTTAATACACCAGGCAGGCCTAAAAATGAGTTCGATCCTCATTTTCAGTTCCTAGGCGCGGGTTCCATTCTACCAAACTCAAAGTAAAGCAATTCAATGCATTACTTTTGGCCAAAAAAAAAAATTCAATGTATTACTTCCAATGGTCATTGGGTACGTAATGGTTCTGTATATGTAGGTATTTAAGCCCCCCTCCCACCAGGTCAAACTAACTCTAAAATATATTATTATTATGGTTAATGTGTAAATTTGCCATGAAAGTTTTCTCTCAGGAGCAATGTTGCTGTGTAAGTTTTTTTAGTGCAATGTTGCCTTAGAAGTTTCAAAATAGAGCAATGTTGCCCCATTCCGTTAAAAAAAACTAATGTTGACCTTTACCATTTTTAATGGTAATGGGTAACATTGCTCTATTTTAAAGCTTCCGAGGCAGCATTGCTCATGAGAAAAACCTTTCAGGGCAATTTTGCACCTTAACTTTTATTATTATCGTATAACAATGTGCCCTCCTAAGAGAGATCCTTGAACCTCAAGGGACAAGTAAGATTAAAAAGTACAGAATTTGGAACCAAACAAAGGAATGCAGGCTTGTAGAATCTGAAGGTTGCTCTTGAACATTGATGGAATCATTTCAAAATTTTTGGTCTTGGACCCTTTTGAATTCAATCATTGCAGGCATGTATTAGGCTCCTATTGTCCCTGAATCATTGTTTCTCTGCTTCCTTACTTTGAAAGAACTGGTACTGAGGGTCCAACCATTGCTTACTAGGCATTGTCCTCAGTCAAGTACATTTAACATTGTATCAGACTGCTTATGGGGTGTCCACACGTTTTGATGAAACTGTGCAAAGGTGTTGTTTGTCCTTTCCGCGTCTTTTCTTCCTTTTTCCATCGCCTTTTTCTCACCTTGCCACTTGAGTGGTATTTCTTGCATTCTTGTGGGACTCCTGGCTTCACACATGGTTCTGGGCTTAAACAATTGCCCTGGTCCCGTGCGATCTTCTTGTAGTGCCCAGACATATGTGTCTACCAAGCATTCTTTGAGCTAGTCCAGTTTACAAGAATGAGAGTCTAACTTGTCGTTGAACTCTGTTAAGGAACCACACAGTTGAAGCTGCAACAGATTCCGTTCTTGCATTAATCCTTGCAGTTGTGTTGACATTGTGACGGCCCTGTCGCTCAAGTGTTGGCTGTCTTCAATTTTTCCAGCTTCTGTTCGATTTTTTCCATTTTCCTTCATGGTTCATGAGCTGGCTTGCTATTGCGTGTTTTGCTTGTGACCAGTAAGAACCGTATGCTGCAGAATCGTGCTTTCTGCCAAGAATTGAGTGGCTCTGATACACTGGTATAGAAGAATAATTTGGATAATAGAAAGATAGGGAAAGAGGAGAGAAAGAGAGGTAGAAGAGGAAACAGAAGGGAAGCAGTTAGAGGGGATCGAGATTGAAGTGGGAAGGAGAGAAACAGAGGGGGAGAGAGAGAGGCTGAATCAATTCAATGCATCACTCCCAATCATCATAGGGTACATAACGGATCTGACTGATATCCCCTTTCCCTCGGCTAACTAACTCCTAACTATATTTATGTTGTTATTATGATTACATATTACATAACAATAGGCTAGCCAGTGAAGCATATAGGCTTTGTGCTCTATTTTTCTGCCTTTGGCTCCCTCCTTGCGATTTGTCAGGGGTTGATGAACTTGGAGAAACAGAGGCTTCTGTTTTGTTCTTTTTGTAATTTCATGGGTAACTATTTAATTCAATATATATAAAAGCAACCTTCTAAAGATTAGTACGAGTGACAGGTAAGGTCATGGTATACTTTACTGTAACTAGTGTGTCTTGCATGTTGCTCAGAGCCTGAGTAATGTGCTGCACTCTTAATGGCTCATGAAGTGTGCATCCTGTAGAGCTTTTATATTATATATAGATATTTAGATGTTGAAGAGAATCTCAAGGTGAAAACAAGATTGTTTTGGAATTAGATGTAATTTCAATTAGGGGAGATTTTTAGGGTTAGTAAGCGTGATATTCACCTAGGGAGGGAAAAGAGAACTGAAAACTGTACTAGTCTTAAATCAATATGCAATATGCAATATGCATCAGTAAAGGTTTCCCATCAAGAGCGGAAACCTAATCCTGTTAAATTTTTAAGATACTAGAGTGATTGGCTCAGTTATTTCTGGAAGGCTGTTCCTAGCAGATCTCCAGAGGACTTGGAATATGATTTTAAGTTGATTAATGTCTTCCGGAATTAATTTCTGGTCTTTTTTTTTGTTATGATCAAGTAGCTGAATATTCTAATCTTTATAGTACTCCATATTTCTTCCATTAATAAATGTTCATTAATAACAGAAAAGTGATAATCTGTGTGCCAATTGTGTGTTATGTTTTTTTAGGTTATTAGCTCATGCCAAAGTTGAATCTGTGAAATCAAAGGTAGCAGCTCAACGAAGAACTGTCAATAAAAGACGCTGGTTTTCATTCAGATGGTATGGCAACACCTGTGTCTCTTTCTTTAGAATAATCTATTGTTGTTATTTGTCATTCTTCTTTTTCTTGGGACAAATCCTTGGGGCCTCACTGTAGTTATATATTTGGATTCCTTCTTTTTCTGTTGGAAAAAATGCGTTGGGGCCTTGCTGAAGTTTTTCCCCATGACATAGGGGCGAGGACACAGAAGCGTCGTTTGATGATCCCTCCAAGGAACTGAAGTCTACAGAGCAAGGATTGACAAAAGAGGAGTGGGAGGCTATTGATAAGTTACTAAGTTACCAGCCTGATGAGGACCTGGCACTTACTTCAAAAGACATGCAGAATATGGAAAAGCTTTTGGTAACCATATCTATTAGTCAGGCTGCGGCCAGGATTATTAACGTGAATCAGATGGAAATTGTTTGCGGTCGATTTGAGCAACTTCACTTGTCTACCAAGTTTAAGCATCGCAGTATCTACTGTGATCTTCTACTAAAATTTTATGGTTTATCAGCTCCTGAAGGTTCCCTTGCTCAGGTCTATTTCTATCTGATGCCTATAAAGTAATAACCTTACTGGCTTGTATTTTAAGTTGCTGATGCTACAAAAGCATACAAAACTGTTGCATGGACCTGAGTTATTCAAATTTGTCAAAAAATAAAAAAAAACTATCTCTATTGCCTTTTAATTTTATTGGTATAACAAACACACAGATCTTGTTCTATCTCCTTTAGTTCTAGACCAAGCATCTTGTGCACTAGTTTTTTTAGTTTGTTTTCTTTTTGGCCCAAATATTTTGTGCACCAGTAAGCTATGTGATTTATGCTTAATAGTTACTTTTAATATTTTATTGTTTGCTAGCTTACTTCTTGGTAACATGTTGTTCAGAGTGTCTGCAGTGAGCAGAAGGTGAATGCATTAGCTGCTAGTTTTGTGCATTTGCCAATTGGGGAGAATATTGACTGGAGACTGTCAGCTACAATTTCTCCTTGCCATGTTACGGTAATTTCTCAATCAGGAGATTGAAATGATGGTGGGAGCATGAATTTCTTGTATTTTTAGTTCTTTTTATCTCTTTCATTTGTTCTTTTGTCACTTTATGAACAAGGCAAGTTGAGTTTTAACATAATATGAGAATAAATTTAATAACAGAAAAAAAAGAGGAAGTATTTCAAGGTCTGGGTAAGGTGGAAATTTTACAAGAGCATCCTTACTACGTAAGGAAAGGGGAGTTCAGACTTTTGAAAGTGATTTTAGGAGAGGGCTGGCCTCTTGAAATACAGTGTTACATCTATGTTCTGGCTTGTTTCTGTTATTCGTTGATGGGTTTGTTTGGAACAATATTTCCAAAAGTCAAACGCACGTTCAATAGTGTTTTTCCATAAAATGAGATAATTTTCTCTACATATTTACCTCGACTTGCGTAAAAGTACTTCTCAACCGCGTTTCCAAACGGGCCCGATGTGTGTGTGTTTTTTTTTGGGTTCTATTTCTTATATTTTTATCACTGTTATTCGATTTTAATTTCTGTAATTTGGGTGTATGAGGGATTTGGGTTTGGCTTGAATAAAAGTTTCCCCTGCAATCCTGACTTTATTATTCAGTAATAGTATTGTCAGTTGCACACTGTTCGTCTATTTGTGGTTTTTTTATTTGTTATAAGCTTATCTGAGTAGAGGGTTCTATCAAACGTTCTGTTTTCCATGATTGTTATCAGCAGAATCTCTTGGATTGTTTTTTGGCAGGTATTGATGGAAAGCATTGATCGCTTCCTAGAGTTTGTTAGGAGGAGCAATGCAGTCAGTCCTACAGTTGCATTGGAGACAGCTACTGCTCTACAGGTATTGGGTTCTTTGCATTTGATTTTAGGGTAAATTACGGTTTTCATTTTAACTGTCCTCTATTTATTTGAATTGTTTTCCAGTAATAGTTATTTAACGGTTTTAACCTCTGTCCATACATATACATACTCTTGATATCGATGCAGGAAGCTTTGGACTTAATCGATTACATATGTTGTGGAAACATTGAATAATAAAAAGGGAAATGTGCAAATTTAGCAACGAAATTATTGGCTAGGGGCATTCAACACAACTAACTTTTTAAGAGTGCAAATTTAGCAATAATCAATTAATAAATGTGCAAATTTAGTAATGCCGTTAACCCTCCCTAACTCCGTTAACTAGCTGGCGTATTTTACCCTTTTCAGGGTCTAGGGTTTTTTTTTTTTGGGATAATTTAGGTGATCAAAGCTACTCATTTTGCTTAACTTCTTTGAAGAAAGTTGCTCTAAATAATTTTATCTTTCTAACTAAAAAAAGTTAAGCAAAAAGGAGTAGTTTTGATTACCACGAGAAATAAAAAATTATTTTGAGCAATTTTCATGAAGAAAGTTAAGCAAAAGGAGTAATTTTGATTAGCTAAATGATTCCAAAACGAAGCCCTAGACTCTACCAGCTAGTTAATGGAGTTAGGGGGTTTAACGGCGTTACTAAATTGGTACCATTAAAAAGTTAATTGTGTTGGGTACTCTTAGCCAATAACTTCGTTGCTGAATTTGCATCTTTACCCATATTAAAAATGGCATGATTTTGCTTCAAATTTAAGTTTTTAATATTATAAACTACTGTTAAATTTTATTTTATTTTTTGATGACTTCTGTGTAATGTTTCTCTTAGCAATGATAGAACAGAATACCATGTCAGTGTTTTAAGTGTAGTGGGCTAATGCTTGATTAAATGTTGAATGCAATTGCAGATGAAGTTTGAGAAAGTAACTCGTCGAGCACAGGAGCAATTTCAAATGGTTTTAGAGGAACAAAGAAGGTTATTACTTTTTCTTAATGTCCATCATATTTTTGGTTTTTCTGTTGATTGTGTAGTGCTGTTTTGGATTTTTCTTCCTCTCTCTGCAACTGCGGAGAATATTATAACGATTCTCAATCCAGTTGCCAAATATGCTATGGTAACCTTAATGTAGAATTAATTTTAACCCATATCACATCTGTTATGTTGATTTAATCTCTGTAACTATACCATTTGGTAGTTGATGGATGAAAATTCACTGTGTTTTTAGTAATCTTCTTTAGAATCTTCATGGATTTTGAGTAGTCATTGACAAGTGTATTCCATTTATGGATTAAAATTTAATGATTTTGTTGCTTGAAAGGGGTGCAATGTATTCTCGAAGAGTGGTCTATTTGTTGGTATGTGCAAGAAAGGTGAATTGCATTCGAGTTTTTGGCCTCTTTGTGAACATTATTACATTAGGATGATACTTGAATGCTGTATTAGGCTATTTGAGGCTTGGGATGCTGTTAGGACTATTTTGGTAACATAGGGAAAACATGAAATATGGGAAACATGCTTTTCCTGGTCTGTATTGACTTGCTGTTTTAAAAAAAAGAAACATAAAGTAGGGTGGCTATAACATGGTTGTGGGTAGCTATAGGTTGGAGACTGTGAGAGCTACTTTTTGGATTCTATAAATTTTCCCTCCAGTTTAGTAGAGAAGGGAGATTGAGTTTGAAGTGAAGAGGCTAAGGGCTGAGGCCTTTGGAGTGAAGAGTTCCAATCCTCTCGAAAGATTGGCAGAGTTTGAGAGTTGTTTGTGTTTTATTGTGAGAGTAGAGTGTGTGTCTGTAGTTTGTCGATTACATTGTGTCTGTAACTGTTTTCCCCATGTCAGTGTACCAGTGTGATCTTTCAGTGTAATGAAGTCTTAGTTCTTTTATTATAGATTGTGTGTAAATCTGTTTTTGTACCTCTGGGCTACAACCGATGCTAAGTTTCCTTCCTTTAGATGATATCAAAATGTGTAAGTGCTTGTTTGTCAAATCGTTAGGAAATCACGTTCATTCAAGTCGAGACAAAATCAGCTTCCGCCACTAATCCTAACAGACCTATATTCTCTTATCTGAAGGGCTTTTGATTCTTGGTGGTGTACCTGTAAATTCTGTCACTATTTTTTCTGCTTATCTGTAAAGAGCCTACACTTAGCCTTTGACTGGTTTTTCAGATTTGCATTTGACATAGATCTTGACGCTCCAAAAGTTAGAGTTCCTCTCAGATCCAGTGGTTCCCAGAAATGTGATAGTCACTTCATTTTGGATTTTGGTCATTTTACGCTGCACACTGTGGTATGCTTCTGAGATATGAGGCTTTGAGTTATGCTATTTTAGCTTGCCTCTGTCTCATATGGTTTTATATTCTCACAGGAAAGTCCGTATGATGAGCAGAGGAAAAATCCTTATTCTCAGTTTTTGATCTCTGGACGAGATATTGCTGC
>JANTPZ010095244.1:0-10564 GCA_025593235.1 Vachellia pachyceras | reverse complement strand
AAGTATGAATCAGTGAAATCAATTTTCTACGATAAGCTTCAAATCTTCCGGCCATCATCTACGATTACTTCCACACATATAGTCAATTAATGAGAAAATGATCCTGCATCAACTCTACGTGATAATCTATAATAACATTATACACAGAACCATCATAATATATTAGCCTGTCACCATTTAATAAAATTGATATGTATACAAACCTGTTGGTGTAGTTGTTATGAATAACTGAGAACTAAATAATTTTATAGAATAATGACAGACTATAAAATGATGCTATTGCTGGATAGTTGATTATGATCTGATGAATCCAACTTGACAATTAAAAATCTGAGGTCCACTTGTTTGTGCCTTGTTTTCACAAAGGGTCCACTATTTTTCCGGTACGAGAGGATCGATCGGGCGTATATTTAATTATAAATCCTGTGTTTTGGAGCCCCTGGGAATCCTGTAATATATATACATGTATTTGCTATACAATACACAAGTTTATAAACTCGTGTTATGAATTTTTATTTATTTTTTCATACGTTAAACCGACAAGTTATATATACTTACGAAGTCGTTTAGATGGAATTGAAGATGTCAGGCATGATATAATATCAGTGGTTACGTTAAATTTGAAAAACGGTTTATGTATGTCTTGAATGATATATAAATGATTTTGTAGGGAAAAAAAAGAGATATAGAAATTATGGGAACATGGTTCATCCACGTCTTGTGGTGATGTTTCAAAATACCTAAACCAAGAATAATCCAAAGGTTCGGCACCGATTTTTAATTTCTTGTATGAATTCCTTCTCTTAATTAAGAAACCGATAATAAAACCCAACAAAAAAAAAACAGAGAGATGTAGAGAGGTGTTTGTAGTGTAAAGCCTCATCCGCACACTCTTGAGATTTTGTCTCTGCATGAAAAAAACGACTCTTGATTAAGGGTTCGTTTGAAAACTATTCTAAAACCTATGTTTTGTCATTAAAACCTAAATTTTATTATAAAATATATGTTTTTGTCCAAATACTCACATTTTTCAAAAGTTAGGCTTGTAACAAAACCTGTGTTTTGAAAAATATATTTTCTCATCAAATCACACTTTTATAAAAGATCTTCTCTTTCCTTGCTTCTAACTCGGTAAAAGTCAATAACTTCTTAAACATAATCACCTTTCAAAACTTAAGTTTTAACTCGAAAATTGTAAAATTTATTATCTTAAAATCTATTCTCCAAAATTTAGATTTTACCTTGAATTTTAAGAAGAGGTTCAAATGATTCATGTGTGTCCACGCAATATGATATGTTGCTGTTCAAACGTTAAATCGGTCCCTGAACGAGGCACTTAATTGCCTGAACGTGCCCATCCTCACCGACAAGCAATCAACACCCCTCACCCCTTAAGTTGGGAATTAACAACCCATCTCTAACGTAACATAGAGCATGCAACTTTTTTCCCAAAAAAACACAAAAATAGGGTGAAATTTCAATAAGAATAAACTGAATTCGAATAACCGTATTTGCTGTATGTCAAATCCTGTGGAATGCTGACATTTTTTCCATGTAGATAAATAACACATTAGATCGATCATTTTACCCAATAAAATTTTTTCCATAGGATTTGTTTGGATGGGATGCCCCTCATCCCTACTGTACTATACTATCCCACTGGTCCCCATCCATCATCTTCTTGATAGAATAACTTTCTCTCATTGAGAAAGACACACACACACACACACACACACAAACACGTCTCTAATTAACCCACAACGTACCATTTTAATTTAATCAATCTTGTGGAGTAGAGCCATGGATATATATATATATATGTTTTTGCTTCCAAGTATGGACAAGGAGATATGTATAGAACTAGCGTCTAGCTAGTAGCAGCTATAATTGAAAGCAAAAGAGTGACGGGTGAGGTGGTGCACTAGTGGTTAGAACCAAAAGAAAAAAGAAAAGGTTGCTTTTAGATATGGTTCCTACTTGCTGCTTAGCTAGCTACAACCAAAAACCAAAACCATACGATACAAAGACACACACGTACCCACATTATTTTGCGATCGACCTCAACCAAAACCTAGCTATCTTCCTCGTCATATCTGTATACATCGTACGTGTTCATGACTTGTTTATTCCTAATCCAAATGGTTGGCTCTCCCATCTTAATCGTGGCCTACTAATAATAATGATCCCTTTCTTTGATTTGTTTTCCACTTCTCTTGTTTCTTTTATGTCACATAATTGGTTTGTTCACCAAGAAACATTTGAAAACTCAGAAACCATATTTAAGATTCTTCCCAACTCCCACCTCACCTCTCTCCCTCTACCCATTCTCATATCATGTCCTTTCTTTGGACGGTGAATATAAAATGCGTCTTGAAAATGCCAACCCCCACTGTTATGCATATAATAATTAAATTAACTAGTCATGGTTGCAGTGCATAACGAAACTTGTTTCATTAATTGCCCGAAATTATTGGGTTGGGTAATGAAACACGTCTTATAAGAGTATGGATATCTTCCCCTCGTAGACGCGTTCTCTAGGTTACTGTAGAAATCCAGGGGAACAAAACCCTACTTTATTTGTAATAGGGACAATATTTACGAGGGAATGCTCTGGGAATATTACAAATGGTATTAGAGTCAGACTTGACCCCCAGAAAAATATATTTATTCGTATGCATTATCTCTGGAGTCCATAATACTAACTCCCCATGATTTCATTTTTGACCTGACATATATTTTGATCAACTAAATTACTAAATTATTATCGCCGAGCCATGCTCAGGTGAGGTCCTCCCTTTCTATATTCTCCAATCGTTCTCCAAAACAAAGTCAACCTTGGTGTCGTACCACTTTTCCCGGTCCTAACTGTTGAGCACTGCAATTCAATTTCATATATCCCCATCGCTCCCAACAATCATATCCATCTATCTACTATTTCCAGGGCCATTAATCTCACCCTCTCAATCTATTAACACCCAAAGATAATAATAACAAAGAAAATAGTAGGATTATTACCACTGTCGCATTGTCGTTTTGGACCATACGACATAAGAAAAACAATCCGAGTCAGAGGTGAAGGAGGCAGTAAAAGTGTACTGTTTAACTCCAAAACCAAGGCACGAATCAACCCAACGCAGCAAAAGAAGGGGGGAAAAAGTCATATTAAATGTTCAATGTTTTTTTTTGATACATAAATGTTCAAAGTTGGTCCCAAAGGACAGTGTTTACAATTAGGGGAGTATCTGTATCTGGATGTCAGGGAAGGAAGAGATTATAGATTGGGTGTGCATTGAAATGAGAGGAAAACGAAATAAATTAAAGAAGAGGAGGATCTGCAACAAACAGGAACTAAAAATTCACCTTATGGGAACAGTGAGGCATGATGTGATAGGCACACTAGTATTATTGTGAATATGGTACCTCACCTATGATCCGTTGGATCAACGGGACCACTTTAATCAGTGTAGTATTCAATTCATTTCTTGTTTCTTGTTCCTAACCCCAACTTGTTCATTCATCCACCCATCCTCCTGTTTTTTCCCTCCTTCGTTATTCTATTTTTCCGACCCCCCAGAAAGTGATCCAACGTTTTGGAATTTTTTCATTAAATTCTCATGGATTTGTTCTCCTCCTTTTCTTTCGAATTTCTGTGGTCCAGTTTTTGTTTCCAGAGAGAGAATTCCTTCCGGGTCATTTAAATGATCGATCAATCCTCTAACACCATCACCCGGAATCCAAATTATCTCGAATTGATTAGAAATAAATAAAAGTTGCATGTTACATATGAACCAGTGAAACCCAATCCCATATTCTCGAAATTCTTCTTAAGCACCCTAGCTAGTCGTCCTTTGTTATCGTGTTTGACAGTAACTGATGCAGCAGAACAACGTAAGAGGTTCTCTCTCTCTCTCGTTTTAATTATTCTTGGATGGTACTAAAAGGCACTGCGTTTTGAACCAGAATACTCTTTAACGGATGTATTTGGATAGTTCGTTGGGAGAACGAACACATATTTCAAGGTAAATATGTTAGAAAAATTTTATCTCGGTAAGTGCAGGATGGTTTTTGGGGATTGTAACGGGCTATCCAAACACAGCATCATTAACACAAGCGGTCACGTAACGAACCACTGTTGAAAACATTTTGAGATAGAGGTATCAATAAGGAAATAAAGAGATTAATTAAAAAGACAGTGCTTGATATATATATATAGACATATTTATAGGAACATGGATAGAGGCATAAGCGTATAATAGGGATGGATGGGGCCAAGAATTGGGGTGGGAAATGTAAAATAAAAAAGTTGAGTCCACCATGAAATATTGTGCTTGTCGCAGTGGGTAGGAGTTGATTTTTGCAGAGAGGGAGAGAAAGAGAGATGGATGTGTTTATATATATATATATATATAGCTTTGATTCTTTTCTTTTGCAGCAAATACACAAGAGACCAGAGATAGATTGACCCACCACCACTTCCCCACACACTTTGATGCTGTTTCCCCTTCATTACCACCTCACGAGATGCTCTCTCTTTTTTTTAATTACTACTACATATGAGACTATCTCTCTCTCTTTAAATGGTTTCTCTCTCTACTGCTTCTTCTTGTGACTGCCATTATTATCATCAATCACCAGAAACAGAAGCCCAATGTACAAACACGCACAGAGCGACTCATAAATTATAGCACCACCACCCACCTTCCCCATCCTGCCCTGACACTCCCTTAAATAAAACCCTACCCATATTTCTCACAACCTTTTCGAGGTGAACAAATCCACATATCTCCTGTCCTTTTCCTTTTTTTCACTTTCTTATGGCCTCTCTCTTCATTTCTCTCTCGCTGTAATAATTAATTAGCATTATTAAATAGGAGTGCTCTCTCTCTCTACATATGTGTCTTCTTTTTACACATGCAGATTCATATTTACCCCTCTTCTTTGTTACTGGTGTGATTGGTTATATATGGTACGACAAAACTACACGCGGTTCAGCTCATCAGATTTTACGATGCAGTGTTTCCAATAATAAAGGTGTTACGTCTCCGTGGGGTCAGCGTGTTAACCATGACCTTATTAATATGAATTATTAATTAAGTAATTAGGAGGGTTTTGAAATGCACGTACATTATTAATATATGGTGGCTATTTTTCCTTCCTCGATCCTATCCATTTTGCAATTCTTATCGACCATCCATCAGAAAACCTGCTTTTTCAGCAAACGAAATCATATATATGCCTTTCTTTTCCCCTTCTTTTCTAACCATGACAATTAAATACAAATATAGGTGGGTTGAATCCATCCGAGTGCCTTATATGCAACGATAATTACTTTAATGGTACCAATAACCCATCTATATATGATGACAAACCAAGCCACCACCATCTTTAATTTCCACTATTATTTCCTTGAAGTTGAAAAAACAAAACAAATCAAAGTGACGCGTATATATATTGGAGAATGTGTTCACCCACAACATGCAAATGGAAAAGCCTGAATATGTGGCTCATGAACACTGTTTGGTTTGATTTAGGCGATATAGCTCATCACTATGTATGGAAGAGACAGGTTAATTGGAGTCACCGTGTATATGTGTTTATATATATATATATATCATGACAAGAGAACACGTACACGAAAATGCGAATGCACCGAAAGAAAGAGTGAAAGCCGAAGAATTCACATTAACTCGATAGATTGATACACACACATCCACAAAAGACGAGAGTGTACGAACCTAATAGATAGCACTAAGGAAGATACTGAAAAGAAGTAATTATAAAGGCAAAAACACACACACACACACGGCTGATCTGAAGAGATAGATGATTGATGGGGGTGATATGATCAGGGTATAGTGTAGCATATATGGAGATAAAGTTTGGGTGTCCCAATGTGAACGAAATGAGAGGTGAGAAGAATTATTTGTGAAGGGAGAGGAAAGAATATAATAAGATAGAAGAGAAGAAAAGGAAAACCCTAGAAAATGACAGGAATTTAAGTTAGGGAATTGGAAATGTTTGGGTCAAGCATATCCGGGGGATGGCTGGAAAGGATTAATTAAAGAAATGTATTCTACAAAATTGTCTTCACCAAGGAAAATGCGTTTGGCTTCATTACACTTGTCAAACATACATACATGATCCATGATGGCTCTCATATTATATATTACTATATATATTTCTTCCTTAATTCCATATACATAATATTATCTGTTTTCACTCCATCGAAGACCCACACACATTCATTTAGCTAGGCATTGTTTGGAAGGATGAGAGAGTTTTTGTAATTAATTCCATTTCTCTCATGGCCGGTGATGATTCTAGCTTACCAAACACTGCATTATACTCTGCGTTCAGTTCGTCCTTGAGACGTCACCACCCCCAGCCCCCACCCCAATTTTTAATTTGTCCTCTTCCATTCATGCCAGGGAGTTGTAGTTTTCTTTCATTATTTTCAAAAATTGACAAATTCTGAAAGGTTTCGTAGTTTCTCTAGAATACACGATACATGACCAATATTAATCTTTTACTTAATTAGCGTTATCAAGAGTTACCTAATAACACTAGAAAAAGGCTGGATATAGATATATATATATATATTAGGCGCCCAATATATTGCGAGCATCATCAGTGCACATTAATTAATTGAGAACCATTTTTTTTCATTTGGATTGGTAATATATAGTGATGTTAAAATATAAATACACGATTTTGCAAAGGTAATAACTGACTATTTAGTACGGTAACAGTATGTAAAATTATAAATTAATACTTTTAAGGGCGTCTCAATGTTGAATTATATAATTATTATTGTTATTGAATGTATGTGGTGGTCATTAGCTTAAATTAAGAGTCATCACTATAATACGCGTGGATCCCAAGTCCCTTTAACTTCTTATCGTGTGACGAAGAGAAGGCAGCTAAGGAAAGGAAGATGACATCAACTCAAATGCGATGATCTGAATTGAGCAAACAGGTTTGCTTAAGAGCTATATATTATGACGACCATATATAGTTTGTGATGTAAATCTGAACAGAAGCCCCAGGAACAGGTTTATTGAGAGAGAGACCACCGACCGTTGGTGTGCAGCGATCAAGGAGGCTGACACTACTCCAGGTGATCGAGAGTTCAATCCCTGAAACCGTACTCGAGGGGAGGGGATACCCACCCTTAGTGCAAAGCACCTTAAAAGGGTGCGTCTAAGTATTTTCCGTTCTGGATTAATCTGTTGCCCCGGGTTATTTGATCTAGTTAAAATAAGACCAGGGATTTAAAAAAAAACGTCAGATACCGGGGTTCCGAGGGAGCGAATGCCCAATGTACCTTTTGTTCACCAAGAGAGAGAGAGAGAGCTTTTTTGAAAAGGATCGACACGTCTATGGAACTAATCACTGACCTTTAAATTAATTTGAAGGCAAGAAACAAGCCGCTTGACCTGGCCCTTCATGCATTGACTCCATCATTATATTTGTATTCACATGCTGTCTCTCTCTCTCTCTCTCTATATATATAGGAAAAAGCAATATTGAAATAGAACTGTTCATAGACTTAATTTACCCGCAATAGAATCCATCAATCTCATAACTCGTGTTTGAACCGTGATCTACTTGATGGAGGCTCCTTTCAAAGTTTGAAGCCAACCACATTTTACTAATTAAAAACTGCTTTTAATAATTTTCCTTTTTAATGGATGTAACCCTTGGACGATAAGTGCCATCCATATATATATATATATAGACTTCACTTTACCTAACCTAAAGCATCATTATTTCAGCACTGTTAGTTTGTGAACACAATAACAATCGCTCATTTTCTCTGTACAAAAAATGAGTTCAATCAAACGAGTGCGTTACGTTGTGGATGCGATCTTGATTCCCAGACAACTCGTTCCACAATTCCAGGCTCATCACTATAATCCCACTTATATATAATATTATTATTCAAATCCTGCGCACACATTTCAATTAATTTATTCATTACCTTCGAGGACCATACAATTACATACACACACAAACTCCTATATTTCTTTAATTATAAACCTTGTTAACTCTATTTTAAAATTTAACACTCATCTTATCTTATTTATACATCACTTTTAATATGTTTCACACAAATCAGGGAAAACCTTAAACTTTATTAACTCAGTCCTAAAATTCAACAACTTTTCAACTTTATCCATATTTCACATCCACCGTAACACATAAAAGTAAAGTCAACACATAATTAATGAAGATTAAAATTGTACATTAATATGAACAATTTAATAAGGCAGCTTGTAAATGTGACCAAAAGAAATAATTTTTCTACGCTATAAACATAATCATAAGTACCTTTCAAACTCTACTCATATTTAACATACGCACTGTACAAGAAAATCACAATTTACATAACAATAATAAATCAAGAGTAAAAACATATATAAATAAATATAATAAAAAAGAATTTTCTCTTATGCCTTATATTTAAACAGTGAAAACCCTTTATTGCAAGGTACGATCTGTTTTTTTAAATGTGTAGTGAGCAAGCAGATGAAGAAGGAAAAGGAGGAGGGAGCATTATAATTAATGAGATGGCTAAGGGTTAAGCAATGAATGAGGCGTTAAGCGGGTGGACCAAAGGGATATATATAAAAGCAGAAAGAAAGAAAAGAAAGCGAAAGAGAGTGATGTGTTGATGCAATAACAAGGCAACAAGGCAAAAGGAGACAGCTTGTGGTGTGGCTATGGCCCTATCCCTATTAACTGTACGTATAAATAAGCACCCAACATTATATTCCTAACAAAATTAAACTATAATTTGCCGTGCAGGCTTGTTACATTAACATAAAAAGGTTAATTAATTTAATATACCAGTAATTACACACACATGATTTTTGGAAGATGCAGAAGAAGTAGCCGACTCTGTGAGTGGGACATAAGCAAAGACAAATTGCAGGATGCCATTTCCAAGCACTCCCTTTCGCATTTCCTTCTTCTCTTTGCTTTCCTCTCTCTCTCTCTCTCTCTCTATCACTCTCCTCTGTATTGATTAAAGTATGAAATACAAGTGTTTGTTTTCTTTTTGATTTTGGGGAAGATCACCCAATACTGACTTTAATTCGATCTTTTTTCCCCTGCATATGTAGCCTTTAATTTTGGTACCACAGCTAATTTTCACAACTAACGTTACCATATACCTAATACAAACTTGTCCTTCACCTCTTAGGCTATAAGCTAGCTAACAACAAGAAACGAAACGGGAAGGAAAGTTAAAAGTTCGTAATTCATTAATGTTACTGTTTATTATTTTTCTTCCCCCCCCCCCCATCAATCATGGAATCAAATCATCGCCAGTTTGTCGATCAAGTGAAAGTAGAGAGGAGGAGGAGGAGGGAGGAGAACGGTGTAATTATGTTTTCTTTCGGGTGGCTCCACCAAAGCATTAATTAAATTAAATATACCAAATGTTATGCTAATCATGCCTAATTAAAAGTTGCTTGAACAAACTTGGTCTCATTAGTCTCACGTACGACGGTTTATCATCAATTGCCCATCATTCACTCTGGTTGTTCCTTATAACAACCGTTGGTGTTCTATAGTGGGTTTAAGTTCCCCCCTTAGAGTATTTAATGTTTTCCATGATGTTTGGTTTTAACAAGTTTCACGTTACACATGATAAATTAATTTGGTGAGTTTGTGATTGCTCCAGCCCCATGTCTCAGAAACATTGTCTTCTCTTTGCGAAGCAAAAATAAATAAATAGATTGATAGATATAGATAGATTTTTATATTGCACATATATATATATATTTATAATTAACTTTGCTGCAGGGGTAACAAATTAATCACCATCGCCCATTGACAATAATTAGCAGTATAGGCTGTATAGCACTAAGAAGCTGGATTGGTCATTATTAGGTTACCCTATTCTCTAACTGTACAGCGATGGGATTCAATATAAGTTAAACGTATGATTCGTGAAGCATGAGGTTTTCTGAGATAAATTTAAGATAAAAGAGAAAACCTTCGATTTAATTGAGGCAGGACAACCTAGCACATATAAAATCTGAGATGAATTTATGTATATATATAGAAATCAAAGCGCTTTAATGTCTATTACAAGACGAACATAGAAGAAAGTAATTTCGAAAACCGAAATGGTCAATTGAATTTGTTATGGCCATATATATGTTATGTCAGTTTGAAAGTTTCTTCTTCTTCCTGTTGTTAATTCACATCTCATAAGTCGCTCGTTACGATTAGATTTGTGTGATGACTTGAAAGAGTCCTATATGTGAAATGCTTGATTTGAATGAAGTTAGCAGATAAAGAGGGGAACTCAGTTTCTGAACCAACGGAGCAACTAGATTAATGGAGGCGCCTTATATATATGTGTGTGTGCTGGTTATGATATATCGATCTGTTCATTTTTACTACTAGAAAAATCAGATTTAGCGACGGAATTAGCGACGGAAAAATCAGCTTTAGCGACGGAAAAAGTAGATTTAGCGACGGAAAAAATCCGTCGCTAAATCCGTCGCTAAAACGAGGGTCGCTAAATTTAGCGACGGAATTGTCAAATTTA
>JANTPZ010095242.1:0-11252 GCA_025593235.1 Vachellia pachyceras | reverse complement strand
TCCTATTCATATTTATAAATTATTTCCTACACGTTTTATTAGAAATAAAAAACATCATTAACTGCATCTTAAAATCAATGCGAAATGTAATATACCAGACTTTACTACATTAACTGCATCATTAACTGTTTTCCAAAGTATACCTGACGCTATAGCAGTCTACACAAGAAATGTAATACTTCGGCTTCTTCAAATCAAAACCCATAGCAACTCAAGAAATGAAACTCCAACGTCATTTTTCCTAAGAAATGCCACTCCACTAAGAAGGAACAGAGGCAAAACAACGAAGGAACAGAGATAACGAAGCAATGCGAAGAAGAAGAAATGCAAAAAGATACCTGTGAAGAAGAAAGTTGCAGAGAACTCGAAAGAAATGCGACTGGCGATGGACGAAACAAATGCGACGCGACGGACGAGCTTCTAATGGGCGACGGATTGGACGGAGCTTCAAGCAACGGACGAGATGAAGACGGCGACCGACGAGCTTCAAGACGCGACGGTTTGGGGGGGGCTCGCAGCGTGGAGAGAGGTGGGGTTTGGGGGGACCAGTGTGAATTGAGAAAAAAGGGTTTGGGGGACCGAGTGGGGGCACCTGATGCGTAGGGACAAGTAAAAAATGCCAAGATGGGATATTGGGGGACAATAAATGGGGACGCCCTATTGCGCCCTTTCATAGAGAAAGGGCGCCGTAGGGGGACGCCTATCGCGCCCTTTCATTGAGAAAGGGTGTCGTACAGGTTCTATGGCGCCCTTCCTCAGTAAAGGGCGCCATAGGTCGTCACTACGGTGCCCTTTTCCAATAAAAGGGCGCTCTATAATGTATGGCGCCCTTTTTAGTATAAAAGGCGCTTAAAGGTTTTCGCCTATTTTCAAAATTGACGCCGCCTTCATTTTTTACTCCCTTTTTTAAAAAAAGGACACGAATTTCAGTCGTAAAATGTATTCTCTGTAGTAGTGTCTAGATAAGATTAAAAACTTTTAGGGAAATTTTATGCAATTTAAACTCATTTAAAAGATAATTTTTTCCAACAAATGAACAACCATGAATTATCATATCCGATCCTGTGCACATGGGTGTTGGTGGAACATGATAATCATGATTCTTAAAGTTAAATTTGAGCTCGCGCGCACACACGCATAGTTGTCCACTCCACCAAATGAACAACTGAATTATATCATATCCCAATATTTATATTAATTATTTCCCAAACAACAGTAATTATATTGTCACACACTATTACTTAATCAATAATAATTGGTTATTAGGTGTTCATATTGGGTCTGCCACACTGTTCCTAGCTAACAATTATTGGATGCTGTGTGAGCCAACTTTCCATTAATTTTTTGTTACACTCACATTGACCCTTTTGTTGCAGCACAATTCAACATTGATGGGACATATCATTTTCTTTATGAAATGATTACGCTCATAATTTAATACATTATTAATTATTCATGTTCAACTTTAGTTTAATTTATATGTATTGATTAATATTTGAGTAAAATGTTGACTGGAAAAGAGGCATCTCCTTGACAGAAATGTAAAAGATTGTCAGATTCTGCAGATGAAGTAGAGAAAATAAAGAAAAAAGTCCCCAATTATTATACTTTTTCATTTAAAATTTATAAAGATTATTAATATATGACAGATATATTTTAGATTTAGATTCTGTTGTACTCAATTAATATAAAGATATCTATTCAAATCCCACTTCTACATTGAGATGCATACATTAATTAATAATTAATTAGAACCACATGATAGATGGGCCTATATATGACAGCCAATCTCAACATCATACGTTACAGTACCATGTAATTTGCCTATATAAAGACTGCATTCTCTTCTCTCAAATCCATTCCGTGTAGTCTTCTTCAGTTCTTCCATTGCTATGGTCTCTCTCTCTCTCCCCTCTCTCTCTCTGTAGCCACTTGCAGAAAGAAAAGAAAAGGATATAGTTAACTCCATGGCCGCTGCTTCTTCATCTTCTGCAATGCCTGAGAGTAGTGTGTGTGAAAGGCTTGAGTTCTTGGAGGCCAATAACATACTTCTCATGGCTTTAATGGAAGAAACACAGGAAGATGATGATCGGTACTGTGAAGAAGATGATAGGCTTATGAATATCATTCAATCTTTGGAGGCAGAGATCAATTCTAGCAGCAGTAGCAGAAAATCTTCATTCGAAGAAGATATTGAGGCGGGACAGGTGGACGGTCATGATCGCTCCATGTCATCAATATCTTGGGAGGACATAGGAGTGGTGTCTCATAGTCCTTCATCACCATCATCTTCATTTGATGAAGAGATGATGGATGCATGGAGCCTTTGTACTGCAGGTGGCGATGATAACAGTAGTGGTGGTGATTGCTATTCATCGATCATCGGAGTTTTATCATGAAGTTCTTTTGGAGAATTACTTGCCATCACAAGAAGCTATTGATGTAGTGTTCTGAAATGTTCATAAGCAAAGAGAGAAATCTGAGGATATGTACCAAACCCCAAAAAAGAAAAAAAAAACAATGGATATCCTCAGGAGAAAAGGATGGTGTTAGAGTTATACAAGGTCCTATAACTTGTTATTGAATGAGAATTTTAGTTCAATTCGTCTATTCCTCCTTTAAGTCCCCCCCCCCAAAAAAAGAAATCTTTTAGACCAGCTCTGACCACAAACGGTTTATAGAAAGTTGCTTTTGCTTTTACAATCAAAGCATAATTAAGAACTTATTTGAAAAGTCCACCATCCCGAAAAACACATACGTTGCGAGGGTTAAAAACCTTTACGCTTTAATTAATTAACCTAAAAAAGGATTAGTGTCAAATTCAAATGAACTTAAAGACAACCTAAACTCAAAGGAAAATGCATAAAATTTTACTCAACTCAAGTGTAAAACATCGACCTACCATAATATAAGAATTCCTCCATTCAGGATATGAATCAAATTAGAAGCCTATATATGGAGTGTTACTATTTCATTAATGTAACTGCATCCAGAAAAAAAAAAAACAAAAGAAAGGGCAATATAAACCTCTTCTACGTAATTCCAATTGGCTGACCACCTACCCGTTACTACTCAGTCTCACACAACCTAAAATAAATTAGGGCAAATCAATTTTTTGATCTCTAATTTTTTGACTCGATTGTAACTTAGTTCCTGAATTTTGACTTGATGCAACTCAATCCATATAGTTTTAATTCGGTTGTAATTTAATTCTTAAACTTTGACTCACTACAACTCAATCTCTGTAGTTTTAACCATATTATAATTTAGGGTTTGTTTGGAAGTGCTTTTCAAAATAACTTTTACAGATTCTGAGGTAAAACCTAGGTTTTGAAGAATATATTTTGGAGAATAGTTTTTACGGATTCCGAGGCAAAACCTAGGTTTCAAAATCTAGGTATTAAAAGATTGTGTTTGGGAAGTTATTGGCTTTTACGGAGTTTGAGGCAAAAAGTATTTATGAAAGAGAAAAGAGAAAGAAATAAAAAATATGAAAGAGCAAATTTATTAGGAGAGATGTGTGATTTGACAAGAAAATAGCTTTTTCAAAATTGAGGTTTTGTATCCAAAATATTTTTTCCGAAAAATGTGAGTATTTGGACAAAATTTAGATTTTGGGGGTAAAACCTAGGTTTTGAAATCAAACCTAATTTTTAGAATGAGAAGCCAAACAAGCTCTTAGTCTCCAACCTTTTATTATATATATGATTTATTTTTCAAAATATAAAAATTAAATTATAAAATGGTTAAAACTATAGAGAAGGAATTGCGGTGAGTCAAAATTTAAGGACTAAATTACAATTGAATTAAAACTTTAGGAGCTGAGTAGCACCGAGTTAAAGAGGGCCCAAAAAACTAATTTTCTCAACATAACATTCATTGACCTTAAGTGTTGCAAATGATAAGCACAAATTCATAAACACAAAATTAACTAATATTAAATTGTAGTTTTACCAATAAATGGAAGGAGTCTTACCTACTTAAGTACAAGACATTAAATTTTAATATGTGTCAATGCGGAAAATACTTTTGAGATCGAGAGCTACTCTCAGTTAGATCCGATAATACTCAAATGTTATATAACTCGGTCATATATCCATATAAAAAATTAAGTTTTAGTGGGAAAAACATAATTCAGGAAAATCCACTTGGGAAGTCCAACCGTACAAAATGTAATGGACCAACATGCTCTTGAGTCTTTACTATCACACTGAAGAGCAATGTGTATTCCTCATGAAATACAAATCTTATCCAAATCTACTTTCACTAAAACACTAATTAGCTCGTATATTATTTATGATAAAGTTATGTTTGAAGATGGAATCATAATTAACAAATACACAAAGAAGAAAATATATTGTTTAATTTAAATATGCTAATTAAACATGTATCTTACTAAATTAATCAACATATTTGAGTGCTTTCAAGTCAGATGTCCAACACCATATCGTTTTCTTTTCTTTTCTTTTGTTACGACTTAGACTATTTTGATGACAAGGAATTCTACTAGCAGATACGAATGGCATAATATATTATCTCCAGAAAAAGCAGTGGTGCTTGTTATTTGATATATAGACACCACACAATGTAACTCCCTCCTTATAATAGGTACAGGCACCATCTTTCCCTGCACTTCGAATTTTAAAAGCTACATATGTACTTGATTTTGAATGAGAATATATATGAAGTTTTCATTACTTTGAATTTTAAATACTACATATGTCCTTGCTTTTGAGTGAGAATATATATATGTGAAGTTTTCGTTGTACGTGCTTCTAGAAAATTAGGTTAATTTATATTGCACTTACTCTCGATTCAAAATATAAATCATTTTTTATCCACTTACCGAAACTAAGAGTCATTTACTGACAAAAAAAATTGTAAGCTTTGTCCATTTATCTCGATTATCTCTCTTTTCTCAATATTCAATTTGTACAAGTAATAAATATAGGTAAAATTAGAAAATCGTAATTAATTATAAACTCTCAAAATGACTTGATATATTATGAATCAATGACCTCTTCTAGAATGAGCCCAATAATTTGGACCTGAGAGAATAACCCCCCCCCTCTGTGTTATGTGTGAATAATCTGCCTTTTAAAACATACATTAAATTTTGTTAAAATTTGAAATTCGTAGGATAACCTCCTTGTAATTAATTAATCTAATTTTTATTTAATATAGGGTCTAGTGAGTTTATAACGTCTAAACTTTAAAAATGGTTATGCACATTAAAAAATAAAATTTATGAAAACATGCCACATTCCATTTGTGAAACCTATAAATAATTAACAGTATGGGATTATCCATACAAATTTATTGGTCTACCTAAAGGCAAAAAAGCAAAAATTACAAGTTTGCAGGCTTAATGTTAAGTTTTTTAAATATAAAAGGATCACTCTAGATATAGCTTAAAGTTTAGAGGAACTTGTGTAATTTAACCTTTTTTTACTATATAAGCATTAATTATTTTTCAACAAATGAACAATTGAATAATCAAATCGTGCTTGCAAATAAATATGTTGTGTGGAGCATGCATGATCACAATCAGATTTGAGATATAGGTTGTTCGGTAAATGATTTTGGAGGCCAAAATTGCATTCCCAGGGAGAAATGTGTTTTGGGAAGAGAATGGGTGTTTGACAACTGATTTGGCCAAAATGCTTTCTAACCTAAGAATGCATTCCGTAGGTAAAAAGAAAAAAACTCATTTTACCCAAAATGCATTACAGATCGCGATCTGAACATTACAAGTTACGATCTTTGATACTCAGCTAGGTCGTGAGCTAACCATGAAAATTCTAAGTAGTGTCAGGTATGCTCAAAATCACGACATGTGATATTCTAACTACTTTTTATTATTTTCTTTTAATTTTATCAAAATATAAAATAATATATATTTGTATTATTTAATAGGATTCATTTTTTTACGTTCCACCAAAAATCAGTTTTACAACGTTTATCTAAATAAATTTTTATTTTTCAAAATGCATTAGGGATAAAAATCATTTTTCAAAATACACTCCGATCAAAATACATCTTGATTAAAAATTATTCTACGAGCAGTTTTTGGGACAACCTTGTCCACCCCCACCAAATGGTTCATGAAGATATTGTCACTTCACTATCTTTTTCAAAAGCAACGACATTATATAATTATCATTCTTAAATAATTATTTTGGTTTGATGTTGGCAAAAAAAAAAAAAAGATCACCACATTGGATCTGCCCCACTGTTCCCAACCATTATTGAATTCTGTGTTACCCAACTTTCCATCACTTTTATATTTTGCTTTGCCTGGATTTGTGTCCTTGTTGCTTCCCACTTCAACATCAATGGGACACACACACACATATATATATATCCATTATTTATCATTTTCTCCAACATTTTCTTGTGAAATAATTAAGTTCATCATATTCATTTATTTTTAATTCGGCATACTACTTTCAATTCTAAATATAAAGGGTTTAAAACGAAAAATTCTTTATTCATAGTATAAATCACTTGGTGGATAACTTCTCCCCTGTAAATACTAACCATATTACTAATTATTAGAAGAAAACCTGAAGTATAGTTTACTGTTTCTCTGTGTTTTTAAAAAATGAATAAAGTTGAAAAGATATTTTACTTACAAAAGAAATTAATAAATTAACTAATCCAACCATTTTTTTTAAATCTGATCAAATTGTCAGAGGAAACATGAAACTTATAATATGAAGAGGAAGTGCATGTACTTAAAGATATCTACAAACCCCACTATTATTTCATTGAGATTGATCCCTTCACTAATTAGATCCACATGATTGATGGGTGTATGACAGCAAAACCACATCATGTTGGCATGTAAAATTGCCTCTATAAATATTGCATACTCACTTCACCTTTCAATGCCATTCTGGGTCTTCTTCTTCATCAGCTTTTCCTAATTTTCTTCTCTCTCTCACTCTCTAACATTTCCAAATACAAAAAAAAAAGGGATCTTCTAGTTAACTCCATGGCTTCTTCTACCTGTTCTTCATCATCGGTAGTGCCTGAGACTCTGCTGGAAGGACTTGAAGAATTCTCAGAGGCTAACAACATCCTTCTTATGGCATTAATGGAGGAAACACAAGATGAGCAACAAGATTATCCGTACTATGCAGATGACGATGACAGGCTCATGAGCATGATTCAGTCATTGGAGGCAGAGATCGGTAGTAGCAATAGCAACGGCCATCAGAGGTGTGATGATGATATTGATCATGATCATGTGGGACAGGTGGACGGCCAGGATTGGTGCACGTCAGTCTGTACTACTGATGATTGGATGGATGTGGAAGTGGCCTCTGCATCTTCATCATCAATACCATCACCTTTTGATGAAGAGATGATCATGAGTGCATGGAGCCCTTATGCTGCGGGAGGGGACGATAGTAGTGATTATTCAGAGTTCTATTATGGAGTTTTGTTGGAGAATTATTCTTACTCATTGCCACAAGAAGCAAGTGATGCAGTGTTCTGATGAGATGTTGATATGGTTAAGCCAAGAGAAATTAATTTTAACTGATGCGAATAAAGGGCATGTATAATTGATGAAATCGGTTCATTTCTGAATAAATCCTTAATTATACACCACTCTAGTTCATTGTTAAAAAATGTGTGATGTGAACAAGTTTAAAGGAGGGCTGCTTAATTTATAAATCACACCACACTTATAAAACTTCTCAGCATGGGACTCATAATATTGACACCCCTTTTAAGGGCCAATATCCCTGACGGCTCCACACCATAGCACTTCGCTTAGCATCCTGTCGATTAGAATACTTTATGGTTTTGCCAAGAATTTATACTCATCGCAAAATTCTTTTATCCTAAATATAAGTTTATTGACAAGGTTATTAATCATTGCTTTTCAAATTTTACCCTTATTTAATTCTTGTTAGAGAGAGAGGAGAGATAGGGGAATGATTTATAGATGTTGAGAGATAAAGGGAGAATTATAACAAGGGTCAACTTAAAAAATTTCATCAATTTAAAACATCTTTAATGACTTAATGTGATTCCTTAATAGATGAGAATTAGTTAAAATCATGAGTACATAAGTTTGCAAATCATTGTATACATTTAGCAACGTCCAAGAACAATCCCGTACATTCATGCACTACCAGAAAAATGCTATTTAGCAACGGAAAAATCAGTCACTAAATGGCTATTTTCCATCGTTAAAATGAGGGTCGCTAATATTTTTCGTCGCTAAATGATAAATTTTCTGATAGAAAATAGTCATTTAGTGATAGATTTTTCCATTGATAAATGACATTTTTCTGGTAGTGATAAACGATGAGTATAATTATAAAATCCAATCCCTTAATTAGTTCTTGTATAAATCTCTTTTAATTACTTCACTTCACATATGTTGAGAAGTTGTTGGTTAATTAATTACATCCTTAATTTAAAAAAAAAATTAAACAATTTCTAATATTATTGTCCTTAACTATTAAGTACATTAAAGTACGACACTTCATTATATAATTAACCTTAATAACTTCTGTTTTAGTTGTCAAAATTATCTTAAATTTTAATCGTATGTCGAATTTTCCACTCAAGATGAATATATATATCGTTAAAATGAGGGTCGCTAATATTTTTCGTCGCTAAATAATAAATTTTCTGATAGAAAATAGCCATTTAGTGATAGATTTTTCCATCGCTAAATGACATTTTTCTGGTAGTGATAAACGATGAGTATAATGATAAAATCCAGTCCCTTAATTAGTTCTTGTATAAATCTCTTTTAATTACTTCACATATGTTGAGAAGTTGTTGGTTAATTAATTACATCCTTAATTTAAAAAAAATTAAACAATTTCTAATATTATTGTCCTTAACTATTAAGTACATTAAATTATGACACCTCATTATATAATTAACCTTAACTTCTGTTTTAGTTACTATGTCAAAATTATCTTAAACTTTAATCGTACGTCAAATTTTCCACTCAATATGAATATGTGTGTGTGTGTGTAAGAACTCATCTCTTTCCTTAAGTCAAATTCAGTGTAAGACTAAATTAATATGTAATCTCTCTAAAGTTTGGATTGTCATTTTTATAACTTTATAAGAAATCCCATAAACTTTTACGTTCATGAACAATTGAACATAAACTCCTTTATATATAATTAATTTTGCAAAAAAATATTAGAGTTTGGTTTTTCGCTATGTTCACTGTATTTGAAAAAAAAACAAAAATGATTGCTAGATTGAATCTGACACTTCAATGCACTACTGAGAATAATTCATTTTCTCTCATAAGAGAATATATATATACCACTTTGTTACATAAACCAAAGAATGAAAAGTAAAATAATTAGGCTTAATTAAGAGAAATAAGAAATCATAAAGTCTAATCATAGCCAAAGAAATTATTTTAAAAAAAAAATCTTATCATCAACCACCACTATCAGTGGTGCAACAAAATGATGAAGGAACATTTCAAAGATAAGGATTATATATTGTACTATTAGTAGTAAGCATAAGCACATTAACTGGTCTCTATTGACCCAAAGGAATAATAAAATTTTAGTCAAAGATATCTTTCTTGTGATGTTAGGCACCATAAACTGGTTATTTTATTGACACAGTATTTTTTTTATTGGAAGCACTCCTATGCAACCTATTTATCGTTAATAAATCTTACTACTTCTGATATTTAGTATAAAGGTCAGTTGATTTTTTTAAAGGGACTAAAGAAAATCAATAAATTACTTTAAATTATTTATCATTTTACTCCAAATTAATTTGTTTGAGTTATAAACTAATACATAATATAATGATATCCATAAATAAATAATTTTAAGTAATTTATTTAATTTTTTTAATCTTCTAAAAGTATTAACTGACTCTTATATTAAGGATCAGAGGTAGTATTATAAAATAGGGTTAATATGTAAAAATACTTATGACATTTTCTAAAAAATGTGGTTAACACCATACACTTTTTAAAGATGTAAAAATGTCAATACCGTTAAATATAACATAATACCATTAAATATGTATATATAAAAATAGTGTGAGTCACACCATAAAAAGTAACGATGTTACGTTATATTTAACTGTTTAAACATTTTTGCATCAATTTTAAATGTTCATGATGTTTTTACACCTTTAAAAAATATATGATGCTAATTTATAGTTATTTTTACATCTTAACCCTCTAATATTCCCTCCTCTTTTTAAATTTAACATTCACTTAATAATTTTTACTACAAATCCTGAGAATCAGAGGGGAGCATAATGTAAACTCTTGTCAAAAGTACTATTTAGCCTGAATATCAAAACCAAAGAAATATTAAGATTTGAAAATATATTTTGAATCTGTTTAGCTTAACAGTGTAACCTTTTCTAACGTAATTTATGATTTGCTAAATAAATATGTAAAAGAAGTTTTATCTTAAGGATTGTTTAAGGCTTTGACAATGAGGCACTCTAACTTTATAAAGAAAAGTTTCTCCCACAAATTGTACCGTAGCAAATGCGGTCCAACTGGACAATAGATTCTGGTGAATATGCCATTTCATATCCTAATAATAATAATATAACTAAAAATTATAAATTAAATTTGAGTGGTTTTAAGGCAAAATATTACCTTTACAAATGAATTTTGACTCACCTATATTCAATAGTGGCATGCAGAGTCATCCTTTGCTATATAATCCACACACGCGCACACTATGAACGGATATTATGAGATTTACTATAAGAACCAATGAATTTTTATCACAAGTTGTTGTTTGAATAATAAAGAATAATTTCGATGGCAATAGTTCAATATTTTCTTTAAAGGAAGAACCCCTTAAAGGAATATATTATGAGAGGAACATACATTTCTTATAAAGAACTAATTTTTTTTCCTCTTAATTTTCTATAAATATCTAGGTTCAATATTTAAAACTCTTGAGAAGTAATATATAGTTTCAAACTATTCAAATTAATGATTGGACAACAAACAATCGATCTAACATATATGATGCGAGTCTTTTATTTTCCATTGAAAAAAACATAGAGGGAATAATCACATGGGTGTGTTGTTGGTTCATTCACCATCCATTTTAAAGTGATGATCGATATATAATAATCAAAACTAAACCCCACAAAGAATGTGGTGCTTATCAAAATTGTGGGGTTGGATGGATACAAATTAATTTACATGTGTGTTTGTGTAGGAAGAATATCTTCTCAATTAGACCTAAATAATTAACCAATATATATAT